>LOJH01036669.1:0-15459 GCA_001685095.1 Ellobius talpinus | reverse complement strand
GACAGCCCCCCTCCTTTTCCCTCGTCTTCCTCTCCCTCCTCCTTTCCTTTGCTTTGGTGGTACTGGATCTTAACATGGTAGAAAGCATTCCTACCTCTGAACTACAACCCCAGCCTGTATGGAGGATTTCAAAAGCACCCTAAAATATTTCTTTTTCAACATGTTCTAAATCATAACAGTCGATTTAGGTTTTTAGACACTCAGCTGAACAAATTACTCCCTCACTAAAATAAAAGGAGGCAACAATGGTATGATACACATGTGTATCTTTTTGTAACAGGAAGACAGTAGCTCGTGGCGGCTCCGTCGTTCCTCATCCGTTTGGAATAAGCTTGTTTGAGGGACATGTGTTCTTTACTGATTGGACAAAGCTGGCTGTAATGAAAGCAAACAAGTTCACAGAGACCAGCCCTCAGGTGTACTATCAGTCTTCCCTGAGGCCTTATGGTGTGACTGTTTACCACGCCCTCAGGCAGCCCAATGGTAAGTCTCTGTCCCATGTGGTCATGGAAACTAATGACGAGACCCCTCATGATATCTGGGTGCTGCTAACTAAACCCTCTAAAGATCATGCATATTTCAAGAAATCAATAACATCAGTTTTAGACTTAAAATCACAGATGAAGGATAGTCCTTGAACTGATGTTTTGTATCCTGTAGTGTAGTTCAGAGCCTGCACAGGTGGTTGGTGATAGCAGCAAATGAACCATGCCAACCAACTCTTGGTGCTCACGTGACTTCATGTCAGCTTGATTTTTGCATTAGGGCTGTCATGGACCAGATACGTTTACTTGTCTGGTCAATAGTTAAATCATATGTTTCAAAGCCCAGTGTGCTTGCAAATGCCTTCAGTCCCAGCAGAGGGTAGGTATCATAGAGCCATAGTAACAAACGGAAGGGTACATGCACGAGGGAATCTTTAGATTCAGATACTGTTATTTTAGAACAGGGTTTGTGTTGTCTGGGGTTTTAAATTGAGCTTTGGTATGCCTACTTGCACTGTATGTGAAACCAATGTGATGCTGCAGAAAGACTTGATAAATTACGAAAAGAAAAAGTTGTTTTAGAATTTTGACTCTCATGTTAACTAAGGGGGGAATCTGTTTAGAATGAAGAAAAACTATAAAGTAATTCAATATTAAAGACAGAAAACCACATGAGAACAAAATATCACACACTAGATATATTTAGAAGGATAGCATTTAATACACTAAATTTAAATAAAATATATGCTTGTTCTGAAAACATTCTGGGAATCCCTGGGTTCAAAGCTTCCATAATCTGTTCAGCCTTCCATATTTTTGTTATTTGCTCCAAATGATGTCTGACTACTTCCTCAAATCAACACAACTGAGGGAAAGTTTTAATAAGGTTCAGAAAGAAGACTCACCACTGTCCACAATTCAAGGTCTAGGGGATCTGAAACCCCTTTCTGGTGCTTGGGCACTGCACACACATGGTGCACAGACAAATGCAGGCAAACACTGATAAAATAAACAAACATTTATAAAGCAGACAAAGTAGCTTACTGTTGCCATCTCTGCATAGGCTACAATGAGCTATCAGAAGGCAAAACCTAGTTTGTGTGACACGCAGGATTTGGAACCTGATCTGTGCTTTAGCCAAACATTCAATTTTAACTTTTCAGGCCCCAGCTGGGATAAATATTTCTTTCAGAGTTATGATTGATACACTGACTTACTTGCAAAATATGTACTCGCTAAGTAATAGATGTTCTGAAATTGGAGACGTAGCAGTTATATACTGGAGGCTACCACACTGACATAATTATCATAGTTTAGACGCTGCAGGAGTCACAGTTTAGCCACTCCTCGTTTAAGAGTGGAGGGTTAGGGAGACCAGACTGGAGTCATGACTCTGAAATTGTAGCCACCATGGGGGCCCCAAATGGTTGTGTATGTCTTGTGTCGCTTCAAGTGTCAATATGTGTGCTTCCCCCAGCCAGCAATCCATGTGGAAGTAACAACGGGGGCTGTGAGCAGGTCTGTGTTCTGAGTCACAGGACAGATAACGGCGGCCTGGGCTTCCGCTGCAAGTGTGAATTCGGCTTTGAACTGCACGCTGATGAGCGCCACTGTGTTGGTAAGAAATCTGCCTGGACTGTAGGCATCCCTTGGATTGTGTGTGCGTGCTTCTGCCAGATAGCCCCTCTCTGCTCTGGGCCAATTCACCAAGAACTGTAATGGCTCTGTGTAGAGAACCATTCAAATTAAAGACTGAGATTTCCCTTTGGTTCGTCGTTCATGGCTTTCTCGATCTTTTCCTCTGAAACTTCTGTCCCTCTTTATTATCATGAGTTATCAGCTATGACCTTTAGATTCTATATAACTAGAGTTGAGTTATTTTTAGGCAATTTCCCCATATAGTTCAGGCTGGACTGGGACTCTTGGTCTTTCTGCCCCAGTATCCCAAGTGCTAGAATTACCATTTTGGGTTCTCCCACATTTTCCCCCTAGTGCTGCCTTTGGAACCCCAGGCAACCCTGTGCTCTGTCTATCACATTGCCACATAGCCATTTTGATGGGGTGGAAAATTGCCCATTCTTGGGAATAATTTCTGGATCACCTGGCCTTGTGGCTTCATTCAAAAATAGTTGTTTCTTTTATTCCTTTCTTCCCCCTGGTTCTCTTGGAGGCTGCTGCTTTTCTCTTGGGTTATCTGCACTCTCCTAAGGAGAAATATAAAAAAATAAGTATAAATATATATATATTTATAAAAATATAAACATAAAAGATTATGATGAGGGGACTGGGGTGATGGCTCAGTAGGTGAGAGAGGATCTGAATTTGGTTCCTGCAGTAGCCATGTGAGAACTCCAGTTGCCTGTAATCCCGGTACTGGGAGAGTGAGAGAGGGTCAGGGACAGGGTGGGTCTTTAGGGTGTGCCTGCTGTCAGCCTACCCAAAAATGGTGACCTCCAGGTTCAGCGAGAGACACAGTCTCTGGGAAGAGGGGTCACAGCACCCTCCTTTGGCCTTTAATGTCTCAGGAGTGTGCCCACCCCACTTCTAACACAGAAAGGGTAACAGGAGTGAGAACATACATATTTGTGCATAAATGTGCAGTAACGAAACGTGAGTGCATAATACAAAGACAATACTTGACCATTATATTTGCTCATCTCTTAAAGATGGACATTATAATCCCACACTGGCTCAGAACTGGGGTATTTAGGGGTAGACACAGATCACAATCGTGCACGGGGAACAGGAACTGAATCCAGCAGCCCGGAAAGACAATGCGCAAGCTTAATGGCTGCATTTATAGTATGAGAGACCACACCCAGTGGGCTGGTATCTTAAAGGCCATTGGCTGAAGAAGTTACCACAGCAATCTCTTTTCTTCTGGACTATGGTTCCCCGTTATATAATGAGCAGCAGAAAAGCGCTGCCTCTGGCGCAGGTCCCGGCTGCATGGCTGCTGACGCCGCTGTTTTCTTTCTCTTCCTACAGCTGTTAGGAACTTCCTGCTCTTCTCATCGCAATCGGCTGTGCGAGGGATCCCGTTTACCCTTTCCACCCAGGAAGACGTCATGGTTCCCATCACTGGGAGTCCTTCCTTCTTTGTTGGAATTGATTTTGATGCCCAGTACAACACCATCTTTTTCTCCGATTTAGCAAAAGACATCATTTATAAACAAAAAATTGATGGCACAGGTGAGGAGGGTGTATGTGTGTGTTGACATAATTGATTTGCTTTTGCCTAATACTACCATTCATTCTGTTTGCTGTGTAGCCCATGCTGGCTTGGAACTTGCAGGAATCCCCCTGACATCTCTTAAAGTTTACTAAGAAACCCCAGCTGGCCTTGATCCATGCTCTCTAACCTAGGCTGACCCATAACTCACAGCCATCCTCCTGCCTCAACTTCACAAGTGCTGGAATTATGGGCTCATGCTACCACCCAAACTGAAAGCCTCAACCCGGTGGTCGTTTGACCTCTCCATCCTTCATTCACTAACACACGAGCCCACAGCTAAACTGCAACAGCAAGCAGAATTCACTCCTTCTCTCTGCTTCCACTGGAAATCTCTAGTTTGCCATGAACCATCAAGCAGTGATGATGGAGGCTATAAAATAATCCCACACTAGCTCAGGGTTATTTATTTGGGGATAGACTCACAGATCACAGTCCTGCACGAATGGGGAACAGGAACCAAGGCCAGAAGCTGGGAGAGTGTGTGTGTGCTTTATGTTGGCCTTTATAGTATAAAAGGCCATGCCCAAGTGGGCTGGTATCTTAAAGGCTACTGGCTGAAGGAGTTCCCACAGCACCTCTGCCTTTTGTTTAAGAGTTCTAAGCCTAATACAAACTATATAGAATAAGAGCAAATATCAACTATAAAAATTAGAATTACAACACACATCATTGTAATCACCACTTGATATACTGCCCATGAGGATGAACGAATCCATGTGAAGTACGTGGCTCCCAGTGAGCACTCAAGTAACATGCTTTTGGTTAACCCAGAAGACCTAGTATTCTGATCTATGGGTAAAGAACCAGGGCCTTTCCTTTTTATTATCTGAAAAACAGAGAAATGTGATGCTTATTCTCAATGAGTTGGAAAGAAGACAGTCACAAGGTTTTCATAAGGAAAGAGGGATCTTTTGCTCACGTAACCGGGTCTTCTGCTTCCTCGGCTCTCCTGGCTACCTGTGGCTGTGTATGCAAGCCTGCCGAGAGTCTCGGGAGGCTTGGGGCGGCAGTGTCTGTGGGCTACCCCCTGACTGTACCTGGCAGTATCAGCCCAGAGCCGTCTCTGAGTGGTAATAGGTGAGTTCAGGTATCTCTTTCTCACAAGTTCTGGAAGGTTGAACAAGGGAGTAAATCCAGACCCAGGTCTGTTTATCACCACCCCAACTCCTCTCTGAGATCCAAACTGTGGGCAAGGGGTAGATTCTAGGTTTATCTCATTGTTGCTCAGCAATTTGCAGATTTTTTTTCCTTTAAAGAATTCCACACATGTTTTTGAAATATGCCCTTTCATCTGACATTGAAATGTGCAGCAATGGGGAAGTCTGTCTTAATTAACACGACTATATTCCTTCCTACTCCTAGGAAAAGAAGTGCTCACAGCAAACAGGTTGGGAAATGTTGAGTGCTTGACCTTTGACTGGATTTCAAGGAATCTCTACTGGACAGATGGAGGGCTAAAGAGTGTCAGCGTCATGAGGCTGGCTGATAAGTCCCGAAGACAGATAATCAGCGATTTAAACACCCCGAGGTCCATTGTGGTGCATCCTACTGCTGGGTACGTGAGATCTCGGGATTGTTATATATCTTCCCAGTGTGCTGCCCTGGGGATCAGACCGCATAACTCACCTTCAATTTCATCCCTTTGGCATACGTTTAAGTGATCACCTTATCTTCAAAAATGTGAAGCAAAAAAAAAGACAACAAAAAAAACCACCACCCTTCTCTGAAGTTACTGTAGGCAGTAAAATATGTGGCAAGATTATCATGAAAGGATCCAATTAATGTATTGATCATGAAGCTTTGCAGGCTAATCATCTTACAGTTTTTAGTATAAGAACTTTAGTATAAGAACTTTCAAATCCCTGTTTCATGTGTTACTGTTAGCCCCGAGTCAGACAGGAGGCAACAGAACAGTGTTCTTTCTCTGTTCTTTTCTTACTTACATGTTCAGTTGTTTATCTAGAGCAAGCCTGAACAATTCAGTGGCGTTTGAATAGAGTGATAAGAAAAAACAGCTTGTGAATCCGCAGAGCTGGGGTCCCTCACCTGCGGCGGGAGTAGCAATATTACCTCATTTGGTCAAAAAACCAGGCTATGGAAGAGGCATGCACAATCGACTTCTGAGATGTTGAATCTGTGGCTCTGCGAGGTATAGCGGCCTGTGAAGGGCTCACACCATCAAGCCAGACTGCCCCACAGTCTGTGTTAAAAGTCTGTGTTTTATGCTTTTAGTTTTTCTTTATAAACCCCATCCACCCACAGATGGATATATCTAATGTATAGAGCCTACATCATTTCATTTTTCTTTAAAATGATAAAAAGGCAACACATTTAAGAAGCTCCATTTGGTTTTGATTTTTAATTTGGGTATAGTGGCACACACCTTTAATCCCAGCACTTAAGATGTAGAGGCAGGAAGACCTCTGAGTTAGAGGCCAGTCTGGTCTACAAAGAGTTTCAATATAACAGGTCTACAAAGAAACCCTGCCTTGAAAAAAAGTTAGTGCTTAATATTGTATGTGTCTGTGCAGGTGAGAAGCTTGTTAATGATCTAGAGGCCTAAAGAGGCTTCTGGGATTTGAACTCCAGTGCTCTTAATCCCTAAACCATTTCTCTAACTTTGAATTAATATTTGTTTGGTAACTATAAATTCTCAATAGCAGATATATAGAATGATCAGGTGGGTTCTGGTTGTTTACTTCCAGAGAAAATAAAATTTGTTTTCTTACTCATGTAGGGTTTACTCTGTATCCTGAAGCAGGGTTCCATATGAAAGATGGCAGTCTATTGGTGGTGTGGTGGTAGTGGAAGGGGCAAGAGGAGCACAAGTTTAATACCATCGAGGTTATGTAGATGGTTTAAAATACCCTACAAACGGTATTTTGTTTTTTTGAGATAGGGTCCCACTCCTGGAACTCACTATGTAGACCAGGGTGCCTTCCAAGTTTTGGGATTAAAGGCATGTCGCACCATGCCTGGCACAAACCAACAAACCAAATCTGACAGCAAGTATGGAGAGTAAAATCAATTGAAACTCCAATGGTGGCCTCCTGGATTTGTTCCCACTTTCTAGGTTTATATTCATTAGTACTTGGCAACGTCCTGCTAAAATCATGAGAGCATGGAGTGATGGATCTCGTCTAGTGCCTATAGTCAACACTACTCTGGGGTTGCCCAATGGTTTGGCCATCGATTGGAGGTGAGTATGAATAGTGAGAATGAAAATGTGAATTTTCATCACTGAAGAGCATAGAGGGCAACATGGATAACAGTTCCAGTAGGCACAGTAGGACATGAGCACTGAATGCCTGAGACTAACCGGTCATAGATGCTGAATGATGCAGACTCCAAACGCAATTGGTTATTTGCTGGTGGGATAAATATTCTAAAATTTCTACAAACAGCAGAAGGACAGATTTAAGATCAATGAAGCTCCTGTTTTAGAGCCGATGAAATGTAGCTAGGTTGTAGAGACACCTTAAGGATAGGAGTTAATCAACAAAGGAATTAATGAATACTGTTAATCAACTAGTACCTATTTGCTTACACATGCTTTGGGGGTTCTCAAGGAATCAGACAGATTTCAAGTTTACTGTATTTGTGGGAAGCAGACAACTTAATTTTTTAGGAGACATATTTGAAAGTTAACTGCCAATGTCCTCAGTATTCAGGACACTCTTCTTATGTCTCAGTATTAGATAACATTTTTCTTCTTTTAGTGCTTCAAGATTGTATTGGGTAGATGCCTTTTTTGATAAAATCGAGCACAGCACCTTCGATGGTTTAGACAGAAAAAGACTGAACTCTGTAGCTCAGATGACATATCCATTTGGACTCACTGTTTTTAAAGGTATGTTTTGAAACAATAAAAGGTACACTATGCTTTTAATTGGCATTTAAAATTAGGCTACTAAATGTAGAAAAAATGTTTGGTTTGTTGGCAATTTTCATATCTTGTCAAAACACTGTGGAACTTCACAGTGTTCTGGCAAGACCCTCATCCAGATCTTTGCAGAAGGATGATTATATATATTCATTCTATATTCATTGAATGTGTTGGAAGCTTTTGTCAGAAAGTTAAGTAATGTCTTTCTTTCACAAAAGACAATAGAAAACAGCTTTATTTCTCACGAAGCACCATGAATTTACCCAAGGTCTTATACATGCCAAGATTATGGTTTGCCACAAAACTCTATACCCGTGCCAAATTATGACTCATGAATAATAAAAAGACACGATTGTTTTTCATTCAATACAGTTATCACTTTGCTTGTAAAGAGTTCTGAGAGGCATGGAATTGTGGGAAACAATAGCCACCATGATTGTATACAAACTTTGGTCTCAACCAACCTTCCTCAGTGGAGACATCTTTTGTGGCTTGTGTTGCTAGGAATAAGAATTTAATCTGGTGAGCCAGGCTTGGTTGCTTGGGAGGCTGAAGCCACATATTCAAACCATTCTAGCCTGCATAGCAAGACCATGCTTGTTTATTCCTGCAACAGGTGGTTCTGTGTACATGTGCATTGAGCACAAATGCTAGCGCTGACCTTATGGAGGCTGAGGAGTCATGAGGTCAGCTCGGTACAGAATGAAGTTTAAAACCATCTACCAAATAGTGAGACCCTTACAGACCAAGGACAAAGTGGACCCAAAGTCCTAGACCAAGAGAAGAGATTGAAATCTGTCCTGACTGTGCATGACCAGCTGTCATTTGTCGAGGTTGAGGGGTGACATTTGGCATAGAGCCGGTGTGTGAGCCACTTGTGTTCCTGTGGAGACACTTCTGCTCAAATACTTAGCATCGGACTAGGGCTAGGCATACTGAATGTCTGTGCAGTGTGTGGCATTTTGAAAATATTTTAAAAATGCTCCGAAGTTTTTGAGATGAGTCCATTATTGACTCTGACTAGTACATCAGAACATTTTAAAGTGTTGTTCTCTTTTCTTTGAAGATACAGTCTTCCTATATAGACCTACTCCAAAAACCCTTGATCTTTTCCCCTCGGTTTTTATTTCACATTTCTATGCAAATCATTACTCCTTTGGTGAAAGACTAGCTGAGCTTATCTATTTAAACAGCTTATCTATTTAAATACAATGAGATACTGAATGGCGGGACTGAAGTTTGCAATAAAGGGAGATAAGATTTAATGGCTTCAATGACCCACTAGTGTGGATCACAGATAAAGAAGCTTGATTTAACAGGGGTGACATTGTAAGCATGTTACGGTCTTGCATTACGTGGTTTGCATCGCTACAATCTAAACTATTAGGACTGTGTAAGCATTTGCACAGTTGTTGATATTTTACTCAAATACGCACCTGTTTGGGGGAATGAGCTCTGTACTTTATTCTCATGCAGACCCGGGCTACAGGAGATGCTCTGCTTTCTTTCCACAGTTAAATATAAATACTCACTCTTAAGATTCTTTTTTATGTTCATTTTTATCTGTGGAGGTTCAATCCTACTAATTACTAATTACTAATTACTACTAATGCCATTATGTATCTACCTCAGTCTGAGCAGTGACATCAAGAACAAATGGCTACAGAGAGATGACAGATGCGTTCTTGGACCACTGCATATCGCATTTCCTCAAACTGTACCTGCACTAATCATTCTGTTTTTCTTTCTCAGATAATTTGTATTTAACAGACTGGAGACTGGGTGCTATTATCCGAGTCAGGAAATCGGATGGTGGCGATACGGCAGTTATTCGAAGTGGCATCAGCAGCTTGATGCAAGTGAAAGCATATGATGCCGATCTGCAGACGGGTGAGGGCACCGCCAAGTTTCTCCAATACGGGCAGTTATCTGACTTGATGCTCCTTTAACTATTTTCTCAACATAGTGCTGTATTCCCATCAGCCACATAGTTTGGTTTCTTGGAGATACACATCCTTGTACTTTTTTGCATTCAAATGAAATGCTGTCTTTGGCAGGCCTATTTCCTACTTTGTACTGTGAATGGCTTTGCCTGGACAAATCTAGTTGTTTTGCATTTTCAGGGTCTAACTACTGCAACCAGCCCACCCATCCCAACGGGGACTGCAGCCACTTCTGCTACCCAGCACCCAACTTCCAGAGGGTGTGTGGCTGCCCCTATGGGATGAAGCTTCAGAGCGATCAAAGGACGTGTGAAGGTGATCCCATCGGCGAGCCACCCACAGAGCAGTGTGGCTTCTTCTCTTTTGCCTGCGACAATGGCAAGTGTGTGCCCGATTTCTTCCGCTGTGACGGCGTGGATGACTGCCATGATGGCAGCGATGAACATCAGTGCGCTGCCCTTAGTAAGTACTGGCGTGCTGGAATAGAGCAGAGGATGCTGGAGTAGAGCGTGGGCAAATCAGCAGTAATAAATAAAGCACGGGCTGTGTGCATGGGAAAATACCACTGTGGCATTTTAGAACATGCATGATTCATAGGCAATGTTACAGATGGATTAGATTATTGTCAATTGACGTTTTTGAACCAATGTAGTCAGCTTATTTTCATAAGTTCTTCAAAAAGTCAAATTGGAGCTGAGGATAAGGCTTAAACATAATGAGCCTTTTTTTTTTGGCACAAGCAGGGACCTGGGTTTGCTCTTCGGCATTGGAGAGAATCGTATCACATTATCATAGGTACTTGCAACTGTAGCCTTAGAAAACATTATGTCCTGTGTGAGTGAATGGGTCTTTTGGTTGTATTCTAGTCCATGATTTTTCAGTCCTAAATACCATTTCAGAAGGCCCCAACAGCAAGCTCCCAAATAACGGAGACAATATTAATTACAAATTTATTATAAATTATTGTTAATTATTAAATATCAAATTATTAAATTGGCCAATAGCTCAGGCTTGTTTTTAACTAGCTCTTCTAATAGCTTAAATTAGCCCATTTCTAATCTGTGTGGCTCCTTTACCTCATCTGTGTATCCTGCTTTCCTGCTTCTTCCTCATCTCTTCATCCCGGTGTCCCTGTTTCTCTCTGTCCTTCTTCTCAGCATCCTCTGTGCCTAGCTACTGGTCATTCAGCTTTTTTATAAGAGCAATTAGAGTGATACCTCAAAAAATATTATTCCACAAGCACCCGTCTCCAGTTAAAAAAATGAAGACAACTGAGATCTTAAGAATCATTTAGTGTTCTTTGAAAAGCTGTTCTTGAAGTTGTTGCAGGAGGAAGGAAAATACGAAATTATACCAACTCAAAGGCTAATTTAAGATAACTCTAACTACATCCTAATATACTATGCTTGTTCCTCAACAAACCAGAACCTCTTGCCCATTTCTTTGTGTAATGCTGTATTGAAAGAGGAGACTTTGTCTTTGCAGGAACAATTGGTCTTGTAAATGTGTAAAACCCAACATTGTCTTGACCCCTTTGTGGCTGTTTGCAGATAATTCTTGTTCGCCTTTGGCTTTTACCTGCACCCGTGGTGGACAGTGCATTCCTAGCCAGTGGCGCTGTGACAAACACAACGACTGTTTAGATGGCAGCGACGAGCAGAACTGCCCCACGAGGCCAACGTCTACCTGCCCATCCACCTCCTTCACCTGTGACAATCACATGTGCATCCCCAGAGACTGGGTCTGTGACACAGACAATGACTGCTCTGATGGATCCGATGAAAGGAACTGTGGTGAGTTTTGAGCTGCATTCTCTGGGTTGGTGAGCCCCCTCTAAGACCCTATCTGTATGGATGCGTCTTCTATAGGGACTGAATCTTATAAGCATAACACATCCATACAACATGATAACATGTTTATGTTATCAAAACATAACACATCATACATCCAGATACACAAACAAGCCTGAACCAGATGTGGTGGCCTACATCTGTAGACTATGGGGGAAGCAAGAGACACTGTCCCATGAATAAAGGGTAGAGAAAGAAGGATTTCGCTCAACAGAAGATGACATCAACCTTTGGCTATCACATGCATGAGTGTGCTGTCTAACATGCATATATCACCATATATACATGTATATATGCATATATACATATATACACACATGAACATCGCATTTAATACAGAATATAGACATCGTCCCCCTTTTTATTTCACCTGTTATTATTACTGTCATTAGTAATAATAGTTCAAGATGGAACAGAGTTCTCAAACTAAATTCTTGTATTGGTTTCAGGACTAGGTGATTCACTTTCCTGTTGGAGGAGCTGGGGCCTTTGAAATTTTGCCCTCTAGGAACCTGTGATTTTTATGCATTTTATGCAGTGGATTGGGCAGCCTGCACAACTGTCGCCAGCATTGTTACATGCTTAGCGTGTGGTGGGCTGATCAGGTTGCTCAGATTTGGTAGATTCACAGACACATGAGATATGGCTAGACACCTGGTGATTCCATGATCAGTGTCTTCTGTTTCCCAAGATTGGCTCTGCCCTGGGGTCTTCTTATTCCAAATCCTCATTTTGAGTTTATTGTGCTGGCTTTGACATTATGGCTGACCTGACGGAGCTGAGCACAGAGAACTGGGAAGTTAACAGAACTTGGCTTTGTTTGTGTATTATCATTAGAAGCTTCAGCAACGTGCCAGCCTACACAGTTCCGCTGCCCTGACCACCGATGCATCAGCCCGACGTACGTCTGTGATGGTGATAAGGACTGTGTTGACGGCTCTGATGAGGCGGGCTGTGGTAAGTGGGTGGCTTTCGTCTTTCCTTACTGTGTCCTCAGTTTACCTTGGAGTTACCTTCAAACAACTTTCCCTCTTTCCTTTCTAGTGTTAAACTGCACGAGCTCGCAGTTCAGATGCGCTGATGGGAGTGTGTGCATTGGCATCCGATTTCGTTGTGATGGGGTTACTGATTGCAGGGACAACTCTGACGAGGCAGGCTGTCGTAAGTACCACATGCATGGTGCACATATATAAGGAAATGCTTTATTTTAGTATTGGTTATTGCTGTTTAGTCCTTTTTAATTCAGACAAGCTGGGGGAAGGCAAAGCACAAAGTGTTCACTAGTCAATGGGTCATAGCGCCCTATAACAATTCATAGTTAGGCAGCCAATGTTATACAAATGAATACTGAAAATTGTTAATTCCTTAGATTTTTTTTCATGTTTTACAATCATAGGACATCCATCAATGTGTGTTTTTTTTTGTTTGTGTGCACATGGGTGCACACCCCACGATACACATATGGAAGATAGTTCTCGTTTTCCACTATCTAAATCCTTAGATTTTGTTTTGCCAACCTCATCTGAATGCGGTTTCATTTAAATCTCAATTAGAAAGGCAAATTATGGAATAGAAAGGGTATGGAATTGTGGAATTGACTCATTCGGACCAAGGTAATTTAAGCCAGGCAGATAGCCTTAGAAATGACTTCCATGGAGAGTTCAAAAACAAATGAACTCCTTCTAATTTCAGGATAGAAGCAAGTCTGATGGACCCTGTCGATCAGAGCACTGTCACTGAAGGCATGTGCTACCACAATGGCAGGATTTCTCTATGTAACAGCTCTGGTTGTCCTGGAACTCACTCTGTACACCAGGCTGGCCTTGGGAGATTCACCTGCCCCTCCTCCCGAGTGCTGGGGTTAAAGGTGTGCACCACCACCATCTCGTGGACCCTGTTCTTTCTATATTCACAGACATGAAATAGATTTTATTTGTAGAACATTCTAGTTAAGGTTACACAGAGAAACCCTGTCTCAAGACCAAAATCAAAACAAACAAACCAAAAAACAACTCCAAAACCACAGAGGTCTTCAAACCTTTGCTTGGTGGTATTTAGACAATCCCAAGGAATCAGAAGCAAGAATGTAAATGTACTGATAGAAGGAAAAGAAGGGCACACATAAATATTTCTGCGTACTATAATGTGCAAGAACATTTGACATCATTTTAGCCTTTAGTATTGGTTCAGTCTTAATCATTATTATAAACTCCCCATGTGCCCAGAATAATTTCCTCTGTAGCTATATCACATTGCAATTGCAAACCCAAGTGCCTCATCCGTATGCCTTTGTTTCTCCTAGCAACCAGGCCTCCTGGTATGTGCCACCCAGATGAGTTTCAGTGCCAAGGCGATGGCACCTGCATCCCCAACACCTGGGAGTGTGACAAACATCCCGATTGCGTGGATGGCTCTGACGAGCACAATGGCTGTGTCCCGAAGACCTGCCCCCCGACTCACTTCCTCTGTGACAACGGCAACTGCATCTTCCGACCATGGGTCTGTGACGGGGACAATGATTGCAGGGATATGAGCGATGAGAAGAACTGCCCTCCCGAGGCCTTTCGCTGTCCCTTTTGGCAGTGGCAGTGCCCGGGCCACAATACCTGTGTCAGTCTGAATGTCCTCTGTAATGGCGTCTCGGACTGCCCGAATGGGACCGACGAGTCCCCACTTTGCAGTAAGTTTTCTCACCACATTTGACTGCTAGAAAGGAATTCTGAACAGAAGCCTGCTGTAACCCAGCACTGTCACAGTCCCCACCAGGATTTTAGTCCCTGATAAATTTAGTTCGAATAAATCATGACTGCATCGCACTCTTTGCTCTTATGTCTGTGGTTCCCCCCCCTTTTTATGTCATTGTATAGAAAAATGAGACTAAATGAGGACATCACAACCAATTAACTCTCTTAGTAATGTGCGGGTGAACTTTTCTGACTTGAGGATTGTCTAATTTTAATCATAACTTGTCATATAACAACCAAAATCTGTGTGTGGTGGTGGTGGGATCGTGTTTCTGTGATTAAAATGCTCTGCTTGGCATGTGATCCTAATTACTGTCCCTTCTCTTTCCTCTTTGATTAACGCTCACTCTCAGATGAACCACAGCAGGTAGGACTGTGAAATACTTCAGGCATGTGTCATGTGATTGCCGGAGTTGGTACTGATTACTGTGCCTGCCCCTGCTAGTGCACATCCTGGGTTACGACTCTACCTGTCGTTGTGGTGCTCATGGCCATAGAGGCTATTTTCATAGCCAGGCACATGCCCTGGCCTTGGGCAGGTTCAGCTATTGCCATGTTGGCCCCGAGAGCAAGGAATGATGGTGGGTCAGCCAAGTTTAGGCCTTCTCCACTTCTAGCTTTTTCTGTGACACCTTTAAGACCCATTGTTCCATTTCTAGTTAGGTTGGCGAATCCCAGAGAGAGCATTTAGATTTCTCTGTATGCTTCATCAAGGACGGTTGGGTTTCTTGATGTCAGCTGTATTTTCTCACAGCACTAAATACCGGAGGGTGGTCGCAGAGTTTAGTTCCAATGGATAATATATTCTCAGACAATTAAGAGGAGACAGATTATCCAAGAGAATGTGGATCTTAATAACTCTCATTAAATCTGGCATAGGATTGCTTCAGAGTGAGTCAAAAAAGCAAGAATGTTTGACCCCCTCTCTTCTGTGACTCTTTATTCTAGATCAAGACAGCTGCATACACTCCAATGGTGGCTGTACTCATCAGTGCATGCAAGGGCCCTTCGGAGCCACATGTATATGTCCATCAGGATACCGACTTGCCAACGATTCTAAGACCTGTGAAGACGTGAATGAATGTGATAGTCTAGGCTTTTGCAGCCAGCACTGTGTCAACATGCGAGGTTCCTTCCGGTGCTCATGTGATGCAGAATACACACTGGAAAGTGATGGGCGGACTTGCAAAGTCACAGGTAATCATCAAGCTCACAGGTGAACCCACCTCCAGGAAATTTCACAGCCTCTCTCAGAGTATAAGCATTTGTTGCAGGAGAATTGTCTGTATTCTGTCAATCATGTATTTTAATAAAAC
>LOJH01036667.1:8240-23699 GCA_001685095.1 Ellobius talpinus | reverse complement strand
CAGGCATACACACAGAGAGAATATTGTATACATAATAAATAAATATTTAAAAGAAAAAAGAAAAAAAAAGAAGTGGTATGAGGAAGAGGACTGAGGCCAGCTTTAGTTACATAGAAAGTTCAAGGCCAGCCCGGGCTACTCAGTTAAAAACAAACAAGAAAATAAAACAAGCAAAAACTTTTAGAAGTGACAAAATACATTATCTTTGAATTGTTAACATAGTTCCAGGTCACAGATATGTAAGAAATGTGGCTGGTAACCCTTTCAGAGGATTATGCCCCATATGTGGACAATGCAGCAACTATGGCATCAGATATATGGGCTGTGTGGACCAATGGGATTTAGAATTAATTAGGTGCTCCTGGCCTTATCCAGGTACAAACTGTAGGATATCTGGGTATTGCAGCAACCTGTATTCTGCAGGAAGCTAGCTACGAAATAATGTATGTCCTGTCGAGGAATCCCGAGACCTAAAAGTTTGGAGGGAGGATTCCTCAGCATCTCTGTGTTTTTACATGAAGGCGTAAGTCATAAATAATCCCATACCAAAAAACAGGCCTGCTCCCCTTTGCTGCTGCACCTTATCACTACATTTACACATTCTCATTCCTTCAAATTCCATCTTGCAAGGTTCTTAACAACCCATGTTTGGTCCAAACTAGCCCTAGTTTCTAGAAAGGTCCTTGAAATTCCTAGGAAATTCCACAATTATACACGTAGCATTAACAGAAGAATTCCCTTCCATTCATAAAATGTTGATGCCTAAGCATCTGGGATATTCACTTACCAAGCTTAGCTGCCATTCTCATCCCTGAGGAAAGGAACTATTGCTTTCGCTTTGATAGCAACTCTGTTACTATGCTTACATCTCTTCTATGTCTGTCTTTAAATTCTTTCTCTAATCATTAAAGTCTAATGAGACAAAGAACTTATGGGTCCAGCAAGTCAAGTGACAGTTGCATTTTTAAATAATTTGCTATTTATTCAAATATTTGGGTATTCAGCATAAGTCTTTACTGAAATCTATTCATTAAATCACCTTGTTAGAGCCAATCAACTCCTTGTGCTTTTTCATCACACAATTCAATACATCACAGACAATTTGGATTTTCCACTCAGCAAATCCAGACTGTATAAATTGCTTTTTTGTCAAAATTGGCTTATAATCAAATTGATCACGAAGAAGCTGTGAAGAAATAAAGTTAATATTTAGTTCAAAATTATACAGCCACTTGGTCAGAAAGTAATAGCTACACACACACATACGCACACACAAATCACAGTACTTGACCAAACTTAACGGTAAACATTAAGGTTCTTAAAAATCAAAACTATCTGACAACAATGTTAGTCTCCATCCAGGTATGTAGATGCTACTGCAGATATGAGACCTGGTTTCAGATCTCAAGGAACAAACTACAGAAGTTTCAGTTTGTATCTCACAAGAAAATTAATGCAGAAGCCTGTGGACTGTAAGTTCTCTCTCTTGTTTCCTCCAGTACACAATGTTTTACTAAAATTTCATAGAAAGCAGGCAAATTATAGCCAGTGACAAACATTTACTGGTTGCCATAATGAACAGGAAACAGATGAAGCAAACATGAATTACAACTTAATTTCGATAGAGATCCCATTTTTTTTATTAAATTTTTTCATTCATTTTACATCCAGACCAGTTTCCCCTCCCTTCTCTCCTCCCCACTTCCCCTTCTCCTTTGACCCTCCCCCATCCACTCCTCTGTTTCTGTTCAGAAAGGGGCTGGCCTCCCATGGGAGTCAACAAAGTATGGCACATCAAGTTGAGGCAGGACCAAGCTCCTCCCCTTGCATCAAGGTTGGGCTAGGCAATCCAGCATGGGGAATAGGTTCCCAAAAGCCAGTTCAAGCTCCAGAGACAGGTCCTGATCCCACTGCTAGGAGCCCCACAAACCAAGCTACTGTCAAACACATGCAGAGGGCCTAGGTCAGTCCCATGCAGGCTCCCTAGCTGTTGGTCCAAAGTCCATGAGCTCCCATGAGCTCAGGTCAGCTACAGAGACCACATTTTAATGAGATAAACACCAATGAAAATACTTTGTCAAATACACATACATGTGATACATAACAACATATGATAGTGGCCCTAGATTATGATAAAGCTGACTTTTTTCCTATTGCCTAGTATTTTCACTAAATTTCTTACATGTTTAGACACATAAATATTTATATTGTACTATAATTCACATTATATACAGAACAGGAGCATGTTACAAGCTTGTAGCTCAGGAGCAATAGGCTATGTGCACAGACAACATGTAGGTTTGTACAAGCACACTCTGATGCTTGTCCAATGGCAAAATTGCCTATCAATGCATTTCTCAGGATGAGTAATAGTGTTAAGGAAATATGCAACTGTGTTTCAATAATTATTACTAAAGTATTAATTTTAAAAATCATTCAATAGTTTCTCAAGTAATTATTGTTTTGTAAACTCAAAATACCTTATAGACGGTATCTGTGAAGCGCACATCATTCTTTGCTATGAGCTCTATATTGGATTCCATCAGAAGTTCTGCTATATAAGGGGAGTATGAGGTAAGAGAATAGCTGATAATGGGCAAGGATGCTGCGGTGTCCCCTCTCATCAAACTGCCAGGGCAAAGGGAAAAGACTTTGTAAGCACAGTTCCAAAAACTAGTTGATTAAGGAAAATTAGCAACACTGTTAAGAATTTAGTTATTATTACAGACACAATAATGATGTAATTTATGACTCTCTAGATTCTATATCCTACTCTAAACCACTGACTATGAAACAGCACTGTTCATTTTCATGTGCTCAAAACCTCACTACATCTGTACAGTCTATCTCCTACAGTTTTTATTGGTTTTCTAAAGTTTATTCTTACTTGATATATCTTATTTCTCCTAGTAATACTACCCTATGGCTCTCAAAAATATTTTAAGGTTTTGTAACATTTGTTACGCTAGCCCATTTGTTCCTACACAAACCTGCAAAGGTCAAGCATATGAACTCTAAGTTACAAATGAGGAACACCCTGGAAAGGGTGAATGCTATTAGACATTGCCCTTCTGCTTGCACAGAACTGCACCTTCTTAGCTTGTGCTCATGTCTAGGAGGGTATCCTACACTTTGCCTGTCTTTATTCATTATAACTCATTAGGTAAATGCCGATTTTCATGAAGCCATCGTCTTTCTGATCCATACTGATCTCTCAATACCTGCTGCCTTGTGCTGTCGGCTTCTAATTGTCTAGCTATTTACGGGTGCAAAATGTCTTACTGATTGCTGCACAAAACATCAAATGAATTATTTCTTCAATTAGCCAGTACTACTGGTTAACTAAAGTTATACTGTTCTTACATATAAACAGCATATTTTCCACAGAAATCTCCACCCCAAAATTTTAAAAATATTATTTTATGTTTGTGTATGTGTGCCACATATGTGCACATGCCCAGAGCATAGGCAGATGGAAGGCACCTGATATAAGTGCTGAGCACTAAACTGTATATACATCAGTCCAGATATTCTCTCCATATAATTTTAAACTCAATGGGATATAATGGATTTTATTAATTATATAATCTTCCATTCCTCTTTCTACAGAATTTAATATAGCCAATAAGATCATAGATGTTACCATTTCTTGCAAATTTATTTCTTTGTGCATTCACTGTACAGAAGATAGATTTCATACATTTACACCATGTGTTCTTTTAGGACGGAAAATTCTAAATGGCGAGATTTCCGATGGCAGCCCCCATTCTTTAAAATTTGGCTGGAAGATGGCTCAGCAGTTAAGAGCATCTGCAGCTCCACCCGAGAAACAGTTTAATTCTCAGCACATCAGCACATACCCCTCGGTACAGGTATGGAGCACAAAGGACATTTGGAAGGCATTGGATCTCTAGTTTCAATGTGAGTCCTGAGAATGCAAGTCAGGGTCATCAGGCTTGGCAGTCAGGTCCTTTACCAACTTGTTAGCCCTTTATTTTCATTTAAGAACCCCCATCAAGTCACATACTATCTCAAACTTTTAGCAAAATGAAAAAAAGCACAAATAAGTTTCAAATATCAAATGTACTATAGCTTACCCAACATAATCCACCTCATTACGGTAATTTAGCAAACGAAGTACTTGTTCTAGCTTCCGCAAGCTTCTTTTTAAGTCACCTGTTGCCATTATTGAATATTAGATTCAGCTCCAACTCTTAAAAAATCTTGTAACTTTTCATCTAAAAATAAAATTATGAGTACCAGTTAAGCACATGCTTTGGGAAGCTGCTCTGCTCTACTCTGTGTGTGCCTCTTCCAGGCCCCATACATTTACACCACACTACTTCTACTTCTTATAACAGCGCTTTGGTGGCAGGTGAAGTGCTTACTGCATGGTACTGACTCTGAACCCTAAATATAAACTTAGCATGAACCACACCCTTTAATTTTTCCTCACAAAAATAAGTTTACCTTATGTTTATATTCATTCAATGTATTTTATCTAGCTCCCAAATATTTTACCTTGATGATAATGGACTACAATAGTTACCTCTGTACTGTGACCAAATACCTAACAGAAGGATGACACCCAGTGGAAAAGTGGCTCCTTGGTTCAGTGTTTGAGAGGATATAGACCCTTATAGCATGGAAACCATGGTGACACACAGCTCCAAGATGGCAGGAGTGTGTGGTGGCTGCTAGCTCACATTACACCAGTCTAGAGGACAGGACAGAACAGAGGTGGGATCAGGCTATCATCTCAAAGCATCTTCACTCCCCAGGCCACTTCCTCTAGCTAGGTTCTACCTATCAAAGATTCCACAACCTGTCAATTAGCACCCCAAGCTGGAGACCAAGAGATCAACCATAAGAGTCTACGAAGACACTTTTCATCCAAGCCATAATTGGTACCATCTGAAAAAATATACCAAGCTGAAATAGTCTCCATCACTGGTTATCTTGAATGTTTATAAAAGCTATATAAACAATAAGAAATGAAGACAACCAGCGCAGATTTAGTTATTATCTCCATGGTTTGGATTTCATGTAGTTGCCAATAGATGCTTGTGTTAAAAAACAAAACAAACTCATAGTTCACCAACATCTTGCTCAAGAAAGTTATAAAAGTACCCAGAGAAACAAATTCTCTGAGAATTAAACTCCTTTAAAAAAAATCACTGACATTAAAAACAAAAAAGAACAAATAAAGAATTAGATGAAATATACATTGTGATTTTTCCCTGTCGACATTTCAGCAACTAACATAAAAATGGCCCCTTCAGAGACCTCCTCTTAGGTAAACAAACCTGGCAATTTGCAAAATTCTAAGCCTGGGCCACCACCCACTTCCACAGTCATTTCCCTAGATCTGGGTACCCTATTCTCTCTCGGCAGGAATACCATTCCCATTTCCAGTCTGCTCCTTATAAACATGGCGTAGAATAAGCTGCTGGACATACTTTTAAGCACTCTTGCGTTGGCATTTTGGTCGCCATTTTTGAAACATTAAATGACATTGTTCAAAGATTAACATATTTAGACAATGAAGACTTTAGGGAGAAAAAAAAGGAAGCGATCCTAAAATCAAATTATACAAAATACTGATTAGTACTGTAAGTCTTATTTCACATCTTTGCAGATGCCAGGGCTAGACAGACATATGGAAATGGTAAGACAGACTTCCCAAACCAACCTTTATTGTCTAGAAAAGGTGAAGTGGGAACTACTCTTGCTGTAATTAAAAACCTTGTTCTTGGGATTTAAGATTGCAGGTCTGATCTTGTTTAAGGTTCCAGACTCATCTGACTTAACACAATTCTTTCCTTTCAATTCTATCCCATCTTCCCAGGACATGTGATTTCATCAAATACTCTGTGGTATCTTTTCTTTTTCTCATATTCTAGAACACATTTATCTTTATATTATTTCTACCTCTGGTAATGAGATTTCTGACAATAAAGTATGTCCCAGGAACACATCCTCTTCATTACCAGCAGAATAAATATTTGAAGAAGAGTAAGATTCAAGTACAGCTTGGATCTGTAGGTGAAAGGAAAAGATGAGATGACAAGAAAGAAAAACACAAAGACGTTAAAGGAAGATCATAGAAAAAAATGCTCTCAAGAAAGATTTCCTAATTTTTTAAATTGGTAAACACTAAGATCAAGATTATTAATTGAATCCAATCAAGTACTGTTACATACTTTACACTTGATCTTAGTCAAAAGGCCAGAAAGTGATCTTCAACATATTTCTGAGATGAAAAAACTTATTACTTAAAAATAAAACTGATTTTCATTTTCACTTTATATGACCTATCAAAAGACAGTAAATAAAGTATACAGATTCAACCATTAAGGTCTCAATAGTCTACCGAGTTTTTTGGAGAATTAGGAACAAATCAAATCGGCCGACTGAATTTCTGGAAAAGATTGTGAGAATAGCACAACTCGAATTGATGGGGAAAGAGAATTAAACCCAGGGCCTTGGCATACTACTCAATGGCTCTACTATTGAGCTAGACCCCCAGCCCAGCAGTCTAACACTTTTTTCATTTTAACCCCACCTCAATCTCATAGTTGTTACAGGTTTTAAATACATCAGGTGACACTGAACTCAAAAATCATTTTGGGCAGGATGAAGTAACTAGACTTTAATAATTGCAATGGATAGCTATGGTTTTGAGTTCCAGCTCAAATTTCTAAAAGCCAAATTTTTAGACAGAGGAATACAGATTTGTAGCAATTAAATTTACAAAATCACTCCCTACTATAGATACTAGGAAAATGCTGTTGCAAGAGAAATGTTTTGATGAGGGATTTAAAAAAGGAGTTAGCTGGGCCAAATGTGAGCAATGGCTCAGTGGCACCACTGTGTTTACATAGAAAACTGATTTTAAAAAATGCTTGCAAGTAATTCTGTAAAATAATCTGATGTAGCTCTAAATCTAGAATAAATAAATAAGTTAAGATAAGTTTTATTTCTATAGAGAGAAAAATCTGTAGTCTTCGAAGTAGATGGAGAATTCTTTAAAAGCACCATGAAAAATGAAAGCAAAGAGAACATGAAGAAGGACCGACTCCTCCAGCCAGTTCAGATGTATCCTTGACTGAAAAGACCCAAGAGACATCAGCGTCCATTTAACCTCGCAGAATTAAGTCACACACCAGTTCTAAGAGGTGGACTGCCAGTCTTCCTACTTGGTTGTCTTCCAAAGCATCTACCAGTTGGGTAAATAAGCAAGTCCCATCAAGGGTTCCCTTCCTGCCCCTAGGTTTAAAAGGATGAACAGCAGACCTGATCATTCGCCTACAACTCTGGAACCTCGGTGAGTAAAGCATTCAGGCGACTCTGTCCAAACCGGAGAACAGCCCGTCCGCAGGCTCTGGCACAGCCAGCAGCCGCCAGGCAAAGGGCAGGGTTCCCAAGGCGACCGGGCCAATACGGAAAGAGGGGAGCACAAGTAACTCGAGAAAGTGGCGGGAACCAGGCGTCCAGCCCCGGAGCCCTAGCGCCCGCGCCCCAGGGCTCCTCTCGCGCCGACCGTTTGTATTCGGAACTGTGGGTTCGCCCCCGCCGCGAACAGGGGCTAAACGTTCCAAGCCACGGGCTGCCCCACACTCTGAGATTCCTCGGTGCAGATTCCATACTCCGTTTTCGCGGTTTCCTTGGAAGGTTTGAATCTCAGGAGAATCTTATCAATTATATGCCTTATAGTAAGTGTCATATTTCAAATGAATACAATTTTTATGGCTATAATCGTTCAGAATGAGAAGCGAGAAAGAAAGAGGTTCTGGAGAATCTGCAATTGCGAAAGTACAACCCTTATTCTTTAAGGGCCCCTCCGCGACGTCACTTCCGGCAACAATAGGAAACGTCAAAAACTTGCCCTGTCCGCCACTCCGGCTCCTGCAGGTGGAGGTGCTGCGAGTTTCCAGGAGGCTGCGGCTGTTTCTGGTGCTCTCGCAGCAGTCGTGTTCCCCAGCGTGAACGCGTGCGGTCTGCACAGGCCTCTCCATGGCTTCGGCATCGGTTCCCGGCTGAGCCATTTTCTTTTCGGCTGACAGCTCCCGCCCAGAGGCTGAGTCGTCGCGGCGGCGGTGGAGATCGCAGGTCACTCAGGTACTCGCGTCGGCCCCGATACTTCCGAGGCCTCGCCTCTTCCACCTGTACGCTTTCACTTTCCTGCTGGGGAATCAAGACGGCGGGTGCTCGCCACTTGGCATCACCGGCCCAGTAAGCTGTCGTTTAGGACCAATGACACTGTACGACATTTTGAGTGACAGCGGCGGTGGCTTATTAAAACGCTGCCTCGCTGTCGAGAGGCGGGCGTAGGTCTCTTCCTTCTCTGTCAAGGCCATTGGTACAAAGGTCGACTTGGGACTTGCCGCCAGCGACGCGGTGTCGTCAAAGAAAGATGACGAATGGTGAAGGTTACTTTTTTAAGGTGTATGTGTTGCTTTTATGGTGGTGATTGTGTTATGAGGTGCCCAGGCGCTCTGATTTTTTTATGACATCCCATTAATACGGATCCAAATATATACAGTTTAGGATCACTGCTGATTGCTAGTTGCAACAGATAAAAATTTGACTATAAAATTGGTTAAATTCTTGTCTCTTGTTTTTCTGTGACTAGTCTACACTTCCCACATGGTATATACTTAATACATATTTCTCATCAGACAAAAATCATATCAATTTGCAATTCCTGTTCGATATATTTTAAGTGCGTTCTGTATTTACTAATTAATAATTGTGGCTACTTGGTTTACAAGCCAAACGTTTATTTTTAAGGACCTCCCTCGCAGTGTTCTCTTCAAAGCATTACCTGTATTATTATTGCAATTGAATGCAATTTGTTTTTCACTTCAGCGTTTGCCCTCCCCTTTTCGCTTTTTTTTTTTNTTTGAGACAGGGTTTCCCATATATTTCAGGCTGGTCTACAATTCACTTTGTAGCCCCGACTGTTCCTAGCTAGCAATCCCTTCGACCTGGCTTCCCAAGGCTCAGAATATGGATTTGCAATCGCCCACTAAGCCCTCTTCCCTTTCGTTTAATGACTGAACTTTGGTACTTACACTCCTAAGAGAGAAACGTCCTATTACCTTTGTGGAAGTGGTTTACAGAATGGAGTCTCTCAGAATGAAGAATAAATAAATTGATTGTATTGAGGTAAATTTAGAAATATCCATCTTTATGAAGTTTGTCCAAATGGACAATTATCTAAGTTACTTCATTATTTAGGTCTTGCTGGTTAACAGTTATCCCCAAACTTAATACAGTTCAAAACAGCAAACATGAATTATCCTGGTTTCTTTGAGTCAAGAAGTAGGGCAACAATCAACAGGGTATTTCAGTTTGTTTCTTGAGGTATCAGTTAAGCTGTAGTTGGGAATTGTGATATTATTGGAAAGCTCCACTGAGATGGAGTAAGGATCTGCTTCCAAGGACATACATGTGGTTGCTGGTTGGCCGAGATTCTCTGCCCTTTGGGTTTCTTCATTTCACTACCTTCCAGAATGGTAGTTGATTTCCTCTACCACAGGCAATCCAGGAAAGAGGATCCAAACTGAAGGAAGATACCTGTATTTTATAATCTAACCTTAGAGGTGATACCCTATCATTGCTGCTGCCTGTATTTGTTAGGAGTCTTAAATACAACCCACATTAAAAAGGCAGAGTATAACACAGTCCTCAAAGCTCAGGAGGCATGATCTCTGGAAGGCCTTTTGGAGGCACCTGGCATAGATACTGTGGCTGATAACTTTTAGCAGTTAAAGTAGTTAATAAGTAAGAATAATTGAGGCAAAATATGTCCAAAGGAATTTAAGTCTGACAAGGGGGAGAGAAAGCCTGATTTTGAAGTAATGTGTACTAGTATCAGCCCTTCCTGAATAATAGTTTTAAATCTATTTTATATTAATTATACGAAAGAATATCATTTATCATTTAATCACCTGAAGAATAGGGTGTCTGAAAGGAATGTTTGTTTTTTAGGGTCTACATATCACAACTGGAGATTGTGTATTTCTTACCTGTTGCCCTTTTATGTAGCTGAAATCTGGTCAAAATGAATGAATGTATCAAAGATAGCTTTTTGAAAAGGAAAACAAAGAAAGGCTAGGTAGGGGTGTATATAGATAAAATGCAGGTCAGTGGCAAATTTGTGCTAAACCCATGTGATCAAATAGGGGTGGGACAGGTGAGTTATTTTGTAGGTTTGAGTGTGATCAGATAAAAATATAAGTTTTTTAAAAAGTCAAAGCAATCCTATCCATGGGTCACAAGAAAGTCAAAAAATGTTTTGATTGTACACGTGATTCCCAATCCTGTCAGATTCTTTGGTTCTCAGCAGTACAGATTGGCAGCTCTGTTCCTTTCTTATTTATCCTGCATCATCTGGCACCACCTCCTGTCTATCCACTTCACTGCACTTCATCTGTGCAGCTTTTACCATAAACCATAAAAGCTTATTGGGAGCAAAAGGTTCTGGCTTCAGGGTTTGTTATGGCACTGTTGGGGCTAAGACCCAATATAAAATTGCCTATGCTTCTTCCCAGATTTGAAAGATTCTATAAATCCTTATTTATTTGTAAATTATTATCCAAATTCATAGACACAAAACAATTATATGCAGTTTAAGTTTGGGCAAGAAATTTATGAAGCTTAATTCTAGAATAAGCCATTTACATATTCTTCAAGAATAAAGTGCATAGGATTGTTTAAACATTTAAATGAAGGTACCAGATTTAACAAGTAAACCAAACTTAGCCTTTATCTGCCCATACTCCTTAGCTTTTTATAGATGTGATGGTGGTGGAGAAATGAGGTGGGAAGCATGGGTGCTAAATATACCCCACCATCTCCACCAACGTTTCATGTTATTAATTTTTAGATATTTTTTCCTTTTTCCTTTGTTTTTATGCAATCATGAAATTGTTTTTCTAGTTTTCCGTTTCAGTAAAACAATGTATACCAAATAAAATGCATCATATTATCTACTTTAAAACATACAGACCAATGGTATTAAGTATATTCATGGTGGCATGTGACCACTTCCACTATCTCCATAATTCCTTGTGTTTCATAAAACTAAAAGTCTATGCCACCAACCATCTGATCCCTGTGACTTTCCCCATGTCCTAGTAATCCCATTCTATATTCTATGATTTTGGCTACTCTAAGTATTTATTTTTATATATAGTATTGAAATCTTAACAATGTTAAGTTTTTAAATTCATGAGTATGAATGTATTTCTATTTATTTGCCTTTAAATTCTATCAGCAACATTTCTACCTTTCATTTTAGAAGTCTGGTTAAATTAATTCCTAAATATTGTGTTCTTGTTATTCTTTTAAGTAAAATTGTTTTCTTAATTTCTTTTTCAGATTGTTCACTTGGATATCGAAATACAATTAATTTTTTCTGTTGACCTAGTGTCCTGCCTCTTTGCTGAATTAATTTGCTAATTCTAAGGGGTTTGTTTTGTTTTTGACACAAATACTCAACTCTCACTTCAAAGAGAATAAAAGATAGTTTATTCCGGAGCCAGACATGACTCCAGTCTGAGAACATGGTTCTCAAATACCCATGTTCCATGTTCCTGTATCGGTTTTGTGACTTTTTATAGCTACAGAACAAAAGAAAGTCTAGATCAAGGCACTCTTCAAAAGTAGGGTAAAAAATGAGGAAGGTTATAATACATCAAGGAAATCTCTGCCTCAGGTTTCAGACGTTGTCTGATACATGCTTAGCTTTTTGGTTGGTGAAAGCTGTTGTTCAGTTAAGGTAATGCATCCCAAAAGGTTTCATGTGACAGTCACAAGGATGTTAGGTCAGACTCAAGTGGGCAATGGATGGCAATTAGGGAGTTAAAAGTAGTCCAAGATAATTTGATTCTGGATCTGCTACATTACAACTCTCCATAATCACAAAATTCCAATCAATCAGTATTATAAAAGAATATTTGACGTGGTGTGGCTTCCTTTGTGAGTTTCAGCTTGTAATTTTACTTTTGATTTTGTAGAATGCTTAGCATTTTCTGCATGTAAGGTCATATCTGCAAACAGATAATTTTACTTTTGGTTTCCTACTTGAATGTCTTATATTTCTTTACTAATTGCAGGAATCCTTGAAAGCAAAAAAAAAATGTATGCCTGAAAGAGATTTGGGGTATCAAGCTCAGAACCCTTCTTTTACACATGAGGAAACTGAGACTTCAAAATTTAAGAGCCCAGTTCTCACAGCTTGCTAAGGAAGGCGCTGAGCTCAAACCAGCTTCCTTCTGACTCCTCCCTCGTTTGGCTGCTCTCAATCCTTGGCTTTATACTTGTGCACTGACGAGGTAGGCTGGAATGTGCCATCGTGGGTGCTGGTGCAGTCCTGCTGCTAAATAGTAATTCTTTTAAAAGGAGAACCAATTTAGTTAAAATTGGTATCTGTGAACAATATGATACATTAATTATATTCACAAGTTAAAACATAACAGCATGTTTAGATTAAAGCAAACTGAAGAAATTAAATAAGCCTGATCTTCTCAGATTGTGGTTATGTTTGCATAGCATGTCTTCATTTTCTTACATTTGTTTAAATGTTCTTTGCTAGCACTTATAGGAAGAAATTAAAGAGGTGGGGTGGGGCAAACCTTAGAAAACAAGGCAATATTGTAAATCTTTTTGAATTAAAACAACCCACAAATGGCCTGCCTTTTAGTAAGGAAAACAGCTCTTGCAGGGCCAGATCTCTACATTTAATGAGTGGGGCTTTTATGTGTTTAATGTGCCTTGTGACCTCTTAGTGCTTGACTGTTTGCCTTTTCTCTTTAGAAAGCCCACCTTGCAGACTTACCTTCTTTCATTTCTCTGGAGCTGTGGACTCAAAATTTTAGGAGTGTGATTGGTTATCAGGTGTTTTTAAATTTTTTTCACCAGTCTTTTCTAAACAACTTTGGTGGTCTGTTCTTCTGGATGTCCAGACATAAATTATAGCCTGCCAATCTGATTGTGAATGCCTTGCAGAAAGAATTTTCTCACAGACTCACCCACATTGTTATGCCATTAATATCACTTCATGCCACCTGAAGATTTTAAAACCTAAAATAACCAAGCATCTAGTTGGTACAGTCTGTTGGACAAAAGCATTTTTTAAGATATGTGAATTTCTTTTCTTTAAAATTTAATCAAATTTGTATTTTAGACATAACTGTCTGAAATATGTTAGCACTTTATCTGAGATAGGATGTTTATTTACTAATTTCATTTCCACTATCTAGATTTAAAAAATAGTGGAAAAAAAGCTAGCATCTTACAGTGAGTATTTAAATAAAACTATTCATGTTTTGTCAGTCATCACTAAGATATGACTTAAAGAACTTTATGAAATTAGATTAGCTGTAGGAAAATAAATAATTAAAATGTGACTTTGAGAGACTCTTCTATTCCTATTACCATTGTGTAGATATTAACTGAAAGATGAACCATTCTTCATTACTGGGTATGCTGGTTAGTTTTTATGTCAACTGGATGTAAGCTAGAACCATCTGAAAGGAGGGAACTTCAACAAAGAAAATCTCACCACAAAATCCAGCTATAAGGCATTTTCTTAATTAATGATCAATGGGGGAGGGCCCAGCCTACTGTGGATGGCGTTTTTACTGAGCTGATGGTCCTAGGTTCTAGGAGAAAGTAGGATGAGCAAACCATGGTAAACAAGCCTATAAGCAACAACCCTCCATGGCTTCTGCATCAATTCCTGCCTCCAGCTTCCTGCCCTATATGAGTTCCTGTCCTGACTTCCTTCAATGCTGGACAGGGATGTGGAGGTAAAAGCCAAATAAACCTTTTCCTTCCCAAGTTGCTTTTGGTCATGGTGTTTCATCAAATCAGTAGTAACGTAAGTAGGGTTTCTGCCATAGCATGTGCCACCTGAATGCTCAGCTCAGTGAAATTGTGTAAAAGCATTAGTGTAATTACCTTTTCTTATGCTTACAGTTTGATATTCACTTATATAGGAATTTTGTTGTTTTGGTTTGGGTTGGGTTTTTTTTTCTTTTTTCAAAGACAGGGTTTCTCTGTGTAGCCCTGGCTATCCTGGAACTCACTATGTAGACCAGACTAGCCTCAGACTCAGAGATCTGCCTGCCTCTGCCTCCCAAGTCCTGAGATTAAAGGCTTGTGCCACCACCACCCAATTTATATAGGAATGTTTAGATTAAAATTGTTCATTCTTTAATAGACAGGCTTTTTATTAGTATATAAGAGCTACAAATAAAATTTTTATTTTTTTTTCATAGAAGTAGTCTATTTTGAAAAGAACAGAAATATATATTTCTCTCTCTACACACACACATACACACCTACACACACACACATATATATATATATATGTGATGAGTGAAAAAGTAATAATCAAAAATACCATCTTTAAGAAATACAGCCTACTGGAAGTAAATTGAATAGAAAATTTTATTGTAAATTAATGTCATTGTTGTTAATAGCTCTATCATTTTTAGGTCTTAAAATTCCTTTATAAAATATTTCTAAAAATGAAAGCTTGAAAGCTGTGCTTTTTATTTTTTTATTTTCTGACATTTATGTGTTTGGCATCTTGCCTGCATGTATGTCTATGCACTGTGCGTATGCAGTGCCCACAGAGGCCAGAAAGGGGCATCAATTCCCCTGAGTCTCACATGGTTGTTAGCTGCCTTGTGGGTGCTGGGATATGATCTGAGTGCCCTGGATGGCGTCTGTGCTCTTAAGTGCTGAGCCATTCATTGTCCAGTCCTCGGCTGCTTTTCTTCTATACAAAAAATACATCCAAAAGTCTTTTCTGACCAGTAGGGTTGGCCTTCAGGTTTTCACATTCAACTTTTTTGAAAAATGGAACTGGTGGTTATGTAGTGTTTTTCCATTTAAAAGATATTTCTGATAAGAGCAGATACTACAATTGATCTTAGCCGAAAGGGGAAATAGACAAGATCACCTGACAAAATGGGGAGAATGGGGGTGGGGAGGAGAAGGAAGGGCAGAAGGGGAAAAAGGGAAGAAGGAGGAGAAGTGGAGGGGGAAGGAGATCTTGAGGGAACTGGGATAGACAACATGGAGGAAGGACAGAGATGAGAGCAAGAAAAGAGATACTTTGATTGAAGGAACCATTATGGGGCCAAAAAGAAACCTGACTCTAGAGGAATTCCCAGGAATCTGCAAGGATCACCCCAGCTAAGACCCTAAGCAATAGAGGAGAGGGTGCCCTAACTGGCCTTGCCCTATAGTCAGATTGATGAATATCTTAAATGTTACCATAGAACTTTCATCCAACAACTGATGGAAACAGAGGCAGAGATCTGCAGCAGAGCACTAGGCTGAGCTTCCCAAGTACAGTTAAAGAATGGGAGGAGTGAGAATATCAGCAAAGAGGTCAAAACCATGATGGGTTCACCCACTGAAACAGTCTACCTGAGC
>LOJH01036666.1:0-14596 GCA_001685095.1 Ellobius talpinus | reverse complement strand
TTTGTTTTTCGAGACAGGGTTTCTCTGTGTAGCTTTGGTGCCTGTCCTGGAACTGTCCAGGATGGCCTCGAACTCACAGAGATCTGCCTGCCTCTCCCTCCCGAGCGCTGGGATTAAAGGCATAGTACTTTTTAAAATTAGCATTGTAACATTTCCAAACATAATTTGTTTGTGCTGGCCTTCTTCTGTATCCCCTTGACCCTCTTCTACCCTTCTGCCCTCAGTTTCCCTCTCCAGTGTCACATGTGTTCTATTATCTTCATCACCTTTCTCAAAGCCATGTTTTCCTTTTATGCAGTCTGGTTTTGATTGCATGACCTCGCTTCATACCATATCTAAACACATAAGTGAACCGTAAAATCTACAATCCACATATGAAACAGAATATATACTATTTTTCATTGTGAGTTTTGGTTACCCTGCTGTGTGATATGTGCCACATTTTCCTTGCCCTTTCTTCAACTGATGTCTGATTCAATTTCCTCGCTCTTGTGAATGGAGCAGCAATGAACATGGACATGCAAATATCTCCACGATAGGATAAAGGGTCCTTAGGTTTGAGCCCAGGAGTGATACAGCTGGGTCATATGGTAGTTTTATTTTTAGCTTTTGAGAAATGTCCATACTGTTTTCCATAAGGGAAATGGAAGTGGGCATTACAGTTTACACCCCCAACTGCAGAAAGTATGTTTCCCTCTCCCCCACACCTTGCATTTGTTTTCTTGATGGTGGTCATTTTAACTGGGGTGAGACAGGATTTGCATTTCCCTGATGGCCAAGAATGCTGAAGACTTTTGAAAAATGCTTATTGGCCATTTGTGTTTCTTCTTTTGAGAGCTGTTTTTTGAGGTCCTCAGCCCAATTGCTGATTGAGAATTTATTCTTCTGTGGTTAATTTTTGCAGTTCTTCAAACACAGAGACACACAACCAAACATTATTGATGGGTGTAGGGGGAAGGAGGAGAGAGAGATCTTGGAACACTCAATCATCAATGGATGTCTCCATCAAAGCCCTTCCCTCAAAGCTCAGAGAACCCCGTAGAAGAGGAGGCAGAAAGAGTATAAGACCCAGAGGGGATGGAGGACACCAAGAAAATAAAACCTTCTAAATCAATAGGTTTACACATACATGAAATCACAGAGATTGAGGAAGCACGCATAGGGCCTTCACGGGCCTACACCAGGTAGGGTCCTAGAGCTAAAACAAGTAATAAATGTCCCGTGCCTAATTCAGAGTCTATCCCCAATTGATAGCCATTAGGAAATGAAAATTTAGTTTCCCCAAAAGAGTCTCACTGGGAAAACAAAGTATTGCAGGTTCCTGCTCCATTTGAGTTCCAGCTACTTCCCTCAGTGATGGACAGGTACCTGCAAATTAAAGCTAAAATAAACCCTTTCCTTCCCAACTTGCATTTGGCCATTGTGTTTATCACAGGAATAGAAAACCTAGGACACTTTCCTAAGTAATTCCTTTACATCTCAGGCTGTGCTCATCTCAAGTTTGAAAGGCCGAAGTCCATATTAAGGCCTTCAGTAGATACGGGTGACATAAAGAAACCTCAGTCCCCTGCTATCAATGACATAGGCCATTACTTCTGTGGGTTTTCTTTTGATATACTTACTTGGTTTCTGTCTGCATCTCTTAAATAGGCTGAGGTTTTTTCATAACTAACAGCTCCCCATATTTGCTGGCACATTGATGCATAGTAGAATAAGCAGTGCTTGTCTGTTAGGGGAGTGTCCCTAGCAAGGCTTTGCCAGCAGCTCGGGTCTGTGGACTGAAATAACGCTGGCACTGTGGGCAATGCTTTGCCTCATATGAAAATTCTCCCCTGCCGCCTGAGAATCAATACAAGTTTGATGAATTCTTCAATTCTTTGGATTTTAATATTGCTTTTTCCTTTCTAAAAGAAATTGAGATGCTCATCTAGTGGTGAAGACTAAATGTTGCCCGTACCCTTGGGCCAGCATCATTCAATCATATTTCTGCTGGAATTTAGGTTTTTCCAGCACAGTGTTTCTATATCGTTAACTCTTGGTTACCCACAAGTTGTTTGTTTTTATGAATTTTGTTTGAGTCCTTGCCAGAGTTGTATAGATTTAAGTCCTCCCTCTGTCAGTCCTAGCAAAATTCGGCCCAGCAATATTTCTTCTTTCAAAATAATTGTGTCTCCTAGGAAGGAAGTGTGTGCATAATAAACATGGCAATTTCTTCAGAGTTGGGAAAAGAGGTTACCTTTGTTCCCTTTCTTAGATGCTGGATGGAGAAGAGCCTGAGCATGGATCCTGACCAGATGCCAAGTATTGTCGGAGGCCATCCGTTAATTCCTGGCTGCTCACACCTGAAATAATCACACAGAAACTATATTATTTGCAATACTGTTTGTCCAATAGCTTATGTGTATTTCTGGCTAACTCTTATATCTTAAATTAACCCATTTCTATTAATCTGTGTATTGCCATGTGGCTGAGGCTTACTGGTAAGATTCTGGAGCATCTGTCTCTGGCAGTGGCTCCATGGCTTCTCACTGACTCTGCCTTCTTTTTCCCAGCATTCAGTTTAGTTTTTCCACCTAGCTCTATTCTACTAAGTCACTGGCTGAAACAGATTCATTAACCAATAAAAACAACACATATACAGAAGGATTTCCCATACAAGCCAATTTTCTGGATCCATCGATGTCCTTATTCTCCAGTGTACATTGACTATATCAAAAGAATGGGGCTCTAGGAATAGCTAAGTCTGCCCACTTTCCACATGAGTCCTCTAAGAAAGGGTTTGCTATTGAGTTGTACATAGCAAGCTGTACTTTCAAAAGGTCAAGGGAAGAGATTTCTATAAAACCACATTTATAATATTACCCCCTCCCCAAACAGCCACAAATTTCACATCCAGGAGTCACTTGATCAGGGGATCCATTGCAAGATGGATGTCATTATGACAATCATCACCATGTAAATGACACATGATGAACTTACTTGTCATGGTTGGCTTCAGCTGTCAATTTCACACAAACCTAGAGGCTCCTAGGAAGAGGGAATCTCACTGAAGAACTGCCTAGCACAGTCTGGCTTTTGGCCATGTTTGCGAGGCATTTTCTTCATTGCAAAATGGTGTGGGAGAGCCCAGCCTACTGGGTTTGGTTCAGCTGAGCAAGCCATGGGGAACACGCCAGTTAGCCGTCTTCTTCCATGGCCTCTGCTTCAGTTCCTGCCTCCAGGTGCTTGCCTTGAGTCCTTTCTTGGCTTTCCTCAGTGATAGACTGCAACCTGTAAGTCACAAAAACCTTTTCCTTGCCCATCTTGGTTTGGATCATTGTTTTGTGATAGCAACAGAAAGCAAACTAATTCATTACTTAAGTCTGAGCATTCTAATCTTCCGCACAACTGAACCACATCAGAATGGCATGGTGTGTTTGTGTTTTAGGTCTGCTCCCTGATGACTGAAATGTAAGAGATTTGTGGCTAGGTCTAAAAATAGTTCAGTTATAAGAGAAAAAAATGCCTAATAAATCTGATGACATCATCTTCTAAGGGAAGGAAGTGATCTCAATCCCTTCTGTGGCACCAGCAAGGGACAGGCCAGGGACAGTTCCTACTTAGGACCAAGCTGACCAAAGCTTATTCTAAGCTACAGATACCACTTCCTCATAAGCAGCCTGCTTCTCTTCCCTTCTTTTTAAGTTAGCATCACCTATTGGGATATTTGTGGGTTTTTTCTCCTGTAGAATGAGGTATTATTTACCCAGTATCTCTTAAGACAAGCACTGGGATATTACAGAATAAAGCTTTGAACCATTACTTTCTACAAGAAAAAGCAACAGAAAACACCCAAAGTAACAATTGTGGAGAAGACAGACAATGGTTTGGAACTCTTGGATGCTGGTCTTTCTCATATTTCTGATCTCTCCTGGTCTTGGGTTGGGATTCATGGCCTTGTGCTCTGTTGGTGAACTGACACCCAGTCCCTTATTTCTAAGCTAGCAGCTGGAGCCACCCTTGAACCCCTGTTTCGATCTCTGTAATGTTCCCTAACATTGCGGTCCATCAAATGGAACCATCATTTCCCTTATTTGATTTAATTTGCCCTTTCATTAAAAGCATTCAGTTCTCTCTCCCTAAGAAAGTTCCAAATACAAGCAACGAAGAGCTAACAGATCTACCCTAATGAGTAAATCCCATTTATGGTAACTTTTAGACTAAATGGCAGTCCACCTAATGGATCTCTGCCACAGATAAAAGTCACACTTGGGCCAACCTTTAGATTGGGTGATGGTTGTCTTCCTGCATCTCTACCACACACAGATGTAACCCTTTTCTTTTCCCATTGTGTGTATACGTATGTTCATGTGCTTTAGAACACATATGCTATAGAACATGTGCAGGGAACAACTCTGGGTATCTTTGTTCAGGAAGCAGTGATTATATTTTAAGAGAGTGCCTAGCCCTGGCTGGCCAGCCATAGAGCTCTGGGCTTCTGCTTTTTCAAGTGCTGGGATTTTCCCCGAGTTCCAAGATCAGACTCAGATCCTCATGAGTCATTAGCTAGTGCTGGAGCTGCCCTGTCTTCCCATTAGTCATAGTACTGGCCATCTTGTTTCCATGGCATTGTCTGCTGTGTATTGTCCACTTCGTTTCTATGCCTGAAGCCAATGTTGAAGGAAAGGGCTGAACAGACCATTCTAAATGGTTTTTTTTTGGGGGGGTTGTTTCCTTTTCTTTGTTTGTTGTTTTATGGTTTGGTTGTTTTTGTTTGTGTGTTTGTTTGTTTAATGATTTTGTCCCCTATTCTATTAGGATCTCAATGGCCTTATCACTCAGTGACTTGTTGGCAGGAGGTAACTGAGGTGGTGCTGACGAATATTTAGCACAGTGTCTGGTGACCACACGAGGCTGACCTTGCTCAAGATCAGCATCCCTTCATGGCATTGCCCTAATTTCCAGACAGTGTAAGAGTGAAACTAGGCCTTCAATTGGGAATTAGATTTGTGGCATCAAAAGATCATGGAAATGATGTCACCAAGTAAGGTAACAGACCAAGATGTCAAACTTCAAAGGTTTAGGGTTTTGTGACAATGATGATGGCTGGTTTAAGGTTTTGCTTTATGAAAAGCAGGCCCGGTGCTTTAGAGGCCATGCCAGCCCTGGCCTATCCCTGCTTTGCTCTGATTCTTGCTCAACAGGAAGTGAAGAGTCTCCCCTCCTCTTTCCTGGTGCCACAAAGGGCAGACACCCCACTGCATGAAGCCTAGCAGCCACCATAGCCTGAAAGCTCTGAGCTGTGAGCAAAATCTCCTCTTCTTTCTGCCACTCATATAAGGCATTCTGTGGTCCAAAGCCCAACAAAGACTTCAAAGAAATGGATGCACAACTTAAACAGATTGACCCAAAGTTTAGAGCAGGGAAGGTTAGCAGCCAGAGAGATTGGTGTAAGAAAACAAAGGACAGAGTAAGCATGACATTCTGTGGCTGTGTGTGACCACTGGTTTGGGGCATAAAGAAGGTAAGAAAATACATAAAAACCTATAGTGAGCCAAATGGGGGGCCATCCATGAAAGAGAAGACTCAGAACTTTCCATCAGGTTCTTCAAGAAGCAAGCTTTAGTGGAGAAACTGCTGTATCTTGTGAGGAACCAGGATGGAACTGACCAGACAATAGCAACCTCACCTGTGAAGAACACTGTAGCAACCCAAGGAAGGCAGAGAGTCTTGCGAGACACTTGAATCAGGCTGTGCACACCTTCAAGGCCAACAGGAAGCAACCCACTTAATAGCAGCATCTTTGAGATTTCTCCAACATCCCTGGGCCTTTCCTTTCCAACCCTTGAAAGCTCACTGCAGTTCTCAAGCGGAGGGGGGGTGGAGCTGACGTCAGGTACGACTGGGACTTTTTGGGTCACATAGCACTGTAAATACTGAGTTAGGATTGCTTTGTGATAAAGAGACTTCAGGGCTTTTGATTTCTTGGGGCCTATTTAAGTTTTTAATCTAAGAGTGTGGAGGGGGAGAAAAACCTACCACAATGAGCAGGCATAAAGGGAAAATAAGAATCAACATTGAGTTGCTTGACTGTTTATATCCCATGAGTTTTGCTCTTTCAATGCACCAGTTACTTTCCTATTATACACTCCCTGTGTGCTCTGCACTAAGAAAAGAATTTCAGAAATTAATAAAAGCACACACAATTACAATTTGGTGAAATTGTGTATTGCTGAGGTTGCAGAGACTGGCTCTTATCTATTACTGAATGTGCATAATTGTTGCCATAAAGCCTTGTCTGCAAACCCTTGTAAACTATTGATGCAGATAGGATCTGCAGTCATACAATAATCAAAAGAGCTGAGCTCTAGTTAAAGTTTTGTTACTGAGAAGCAGTGAGATACAGCCTCTCCGTCTAACTTTTCTGACGCTTTGTTAGCATATCTGTATCTTGAGAGGGACCAGGACCCATAAACCAAAGAGTGCATTATAGGTTTGAAATTCTGATTCTATTATCATTAGGTAGAGTTATTCATCCTGCTAAGGATTGGAAATACGTCAAACTTTTATGAAATGTTGCCCAGATGGATGTACAGCCACACTTGGCAGCAACATGAAAAGGAGATTGTATGGTGAGTTTCAACAAGCATGAGCCTTGAAAATGTCATGCTAAGCGAAAGACGCCAGACACAAAAGACCACACGTTCATGTGGTGAAAGCTGGAATGAGGGAATCTGCTGAAGCAGAAAAGAGACCAATGATTGGCAAGAGATGGGCCCTGGGAAGGGAACTATGAAACATCATGGAAATCATGTGGCAAGTGACTGAAAACCACTCTTGAATCAGCTGTGCCGATGGCTGTGGGATTCTGGATATACCACACCACAGATCTTATACATTATATCAGTGAACTGTGTGATTGTGCTTACCAATGTCATTGACACTTTTATTTCTCTTAAGTCTAATACTTTAATACAGATTTTAGGATAAAGTCCCGAGAGCACACTAAGCAAGAGTACCAGCTCAGAGGAGGCCTTAGAGTAACCTTATTTTATGGTAGTACTGTACCCTCTAAAGAGGTAGTGTCTTTATTATTCTAGACATTTTATTAAAGAGTATTTACTGTTGTTTATGTGTGTGTTTTTGTCTGTGTGAGTATATGCCATGTGTGTGTAGGTGCCTGCATTTGTCCAGAAGAGGGTGTGGGATTCCCTGGAGCTAGAGTTACAGGAAGCTGTGAACCACATGACGTGGGTGGTGGGAACTGAACCCAGGTCTTCTAAAAGAGCAGATAGCTTTCTTAACTGCTGAGCCAACTCTTCAGTCAGTGTCTACCTCTCACATTGTCAGCGGCCTGGAATCAGGCATAGTTTATTTCATAGGAATAATAAGAAGAAAACAATGATTTGAATCAGCCGATGAATTATACTCTTCTCCTTTTAACTCTTAGGTTTTAACACTAGAATTCCAGATGCTTATCCCTCTTGTGATTCATTACTGGTGGCTGAGTATTTAGGATGCACTGGTACTGCTTAACCTTTGACAAATAACTGTGCTTTAATCTGGGGAGGGAAAGGGGGTGAGGAATTAGCTCTCATTGAATTCCAGGCCTTATGCCAAGTGAGTGACTTATCTGTGTCTCATGCCTGTGCTTGATAAAAGTGGAATTATCTCGACTACACAAGGGGGTAAACCCAGCACTGAGAAAGACACTATTTACACAGAGGTACACAATATTGCTCAGTAGATTTTAGACTTAATGCTAAGCCATTGGAAAACAGACGATAGAAACTGACATGACATGTCAGTGGGTCTAAAGACAGTGTGTCAAGTCTGAGGTGAACTCCCTGGCTCAGTGCTGAGGTCTCTGCTAACCTGGCCTTGATTTTAAGTCTCTCTCAGGATTTCAGTTACTAATTTTCTAACCCATAGTTAGTCTTCTTACTGGATAACGATAATTTCCTTTTCACATTCCAAGGTTTGTCCTTCCTTAGAGGAGAGTGCTAGTCTAAACTTGGGCTAACATCCTGTCTGAACTGTTGGCTAAATGATGGGAATGGCTCTGGAGGTCCGTCTGCACGACTGCCCACACTGATAGAGAAGAGAGGGCCTGCACATGGGGTCTAGAGAGCCCTGTTTCTGTCTGGCTCCGTGGCTTGCTGTCATTTGGCTTTGTGAAAAGTGGCCACAAATACTTCTTTGCTTCAGACACCATAGAATACAGAACTGAGGAAATTATCACCATCACAGATGAAAGGGTGTTAAATAGAATATGGCAAAGGCAGACTAGAGTATGACCATGGTCCCAACACATGCCTGGGAGAACTCAACACACCTGCCTTGACCCAAACCTGGGTGTGAAGTAACAGAACATATCCTGTATATCAGGTACCAGGCCTTTCCCACAGCTAGCACCGATGTCAACATTGATGATTGCTTCCCCTAAGTGACGCCCGGAGGTTATCACAGAGAGGTGTGAAAGCCAATGAACCTGAGAGGGGGGCAGGGAGCTGATGCACAATCACTAAGTATCAATAGAAATAACAGGATGAGGTTCGTAGGGGACCAGGTTCCTACAACGAGAGAGAACTCACAGCAGTGAACTGAGTCTGTGATTGCCAATGTGATGCTGAGTTAGCATGGATACAGAAGACAGGGGAAACAGTTATGATTCAGTCTGTACACTACAGTAAATGGGTCTGGTGTACCGTTCCGCGTTCACCTCTTTTCCATCTATATTATTGTTCCTTTGTGCGTTCGACAAAATGGCAAATTCATCTAGACTGTAGTCAGACGGTCGCCTCCCTGACATTAAAGAATGACCACAGAGCAATAAGTCTCACTGAAAAGGAAAGGAAATGGATGTTTGTTAGCGCTTTACTTTGCAGAAGATCTGTTCTAAGTAATTTGCATGATAGCCTTGCAGAGTCTTTTTTCATTTTTAAGCATGTATTAATTTGCAGCAAATACCAGATTTCTTCAGGATGTCATCTATGTCTGTGATGAGTTTTCATCATATCTCTCCATCACCCTTGCCCTTAGGCATAGTCTTAGGGACAACTCAGGTGGCGATTCACATCCTTCTTTCTAGGCAATCAACAAAGACAAATTACCTATCCATTCAAGTGGCTGTGCCTTGGTGCTGCAAGATGGTGAAACTAGGTGCACCTGGTTCAAACAGCCAGCTGAAGAAACCAGACATCCATCAAAGAAGTTTGCAGATACGATCAAGGAAACTCAAGTAGCAAGATTCACCGAAGGTCTCATTAAAGAGCAGCTTCCAAGAGCGCTGCCCAAAGCTATTTAGATCTGGCCCAAGATTTTGTTCCAGAGATGAAACCAGAGCAGACAATGTGAAGAACTCTGACATTCCTTTCACATGTGTGGGGCTTCTGTGTTAACAAGAGAACAACTTTGATCCTCCAATCAGATAACCAGGAAGTGATCTGGAATCCTTTAAATACTCATTACCATGCTCTGGGCAGAACACAGGGGCAGACATTTTTTTCCTCTGAAGAAAAGACCAGGCGGGGCCCCAGGCAGTGTCGAGTTCTTCAGCTTCTGCTTTGAACAGGGCAGGAAGTGGCTGAAGATTAACAAAGTAAGCAAACTTGTTTGCTGCACCAACTGTAGATCGCTTTGAGGGTAACTTCGGGGATTCTGAACCCTTGGACTGGGCTGCAACGTTTCCGTGACAGCTAATGACAGGCAGGCAAGGCAAACAGACATGACTCATACGAAATGCTTCAGTTTGGTTCTCATAGGCCAAATTTGGTCACTGGGAGACCTTTAAAGAATAGAAACATCCCTGTCCAATTAATCGCATTCAAAGGGCACAGCGTCCCTCAGAAAGAATAGCGCCCCCCCAGTCTTTTTCAGGAGCCACCAAGAATCCCTGTTAGTCAGCCAGGCCAGGCTACTTCCTCCAAAGGCCTACTGCTTGACCTATGCAGGCTGCCTAGGGTAGTTTCCCATGGTACCCTAGAAAGTCTCCTGTTTCGGGGTGGGGTCGCTTGCAGTGACTATGAAAGCCAGTGGGATGGGGAAGAAACAGGAGAGCTCTCCCAGATATAAAATGGAGTCCTGAGGGTCACACAATCTCTAGGTCTGTAGGCCACCTGCCCCAGGCCGCTCTACTGGGGTGTGTGCCCTGCTGACTCTCTCCACAGCATCCACAAGACACAGCCGATCCCTAGGACTTGTTTGTTTCCCATTTTGCACTTCTAACCACTCCATCCACAAAAGCTCACTTCTTCCATGCCCCCTCCTTGATGCTTAGTGTCACCCAAGACCCCTTATTCTCTCCACTTCCAGTTCCGTCCCTTGTCCCGTCTGCTTTCCACACAGCAGCTACCGTGAGTTTAAAGCATCCCTTTGCCTTGCTGTAAGGGCACACTACAAATGTAGGTGCTGAAGTCTGGGCGCCAGCTTCGCAGGGCTCCTGTCCCCAGAACTTTCTTTCTCTCTTCACAGCCCTTTCTGAGCCTTCTCTCAACTCCCTCACCTGGCAGACTTTCCTTCATGAGTGAAAAGAGGCAGCTCTGGCACCTTCAATTCTGTGATCATATCCTGCAACAATGTATTTGTATTGCTGACTAGCTTTTGTTCCCATATGTACAAATACAGGCCTCACCCCTATTATGTCAGTTGATATTTGCAGCCTGCCCCAGAACCTGGCAGAGAGTAGGATACACACAGAGAGGCAGAGACAGAGGCAGAGACAGAGACAGGCAGAGACAGAGACAGGCAGAGACAGAGACAGGGTTTTAATTGCCTCTGACTCATCCCATCTAAGCTCAGTGAATTTCACAGGGAGGCAGCTTTTAGATCCGCCCACTCTGCAGGTGGAGATTGCCAAAGACAAAGGATAAACCTGATTTCACAATGTCCAGAGCCTGTGGAATAACTGAGTAGCTCTTTCAGGGAAGGCTGGTGGGGCAAGCCCTCTCCTGACAGAGCGGAGGCAGCCAGGCACTCATTCTGGAATCACTCATTTCCTGTTAGCTCCTATAGCCCTGAAGAGCTGCGGAGCTCAGGCTGAGCCCTGTGTGGTGGGGAATGTCTTCACCTGAGGGCCTTTCTCAGGGAAAGTCTGGGCATTCCGGCTTGGTGTGGTCTGCAGCTAACGGAGACAGGTGTGTCCAAGACACTCTAAATCGTTCTCTTGGCGACAAACTGCAAAACTAAAATCTAAACCAGGAATATATTCATAAGGAATGCAAGGCATAAAGACAGATGGCCCTTGGCCTCAAACACTGAGCTTTGTTTGTTTGTTTTCTGTCCTGACATCTTCAAATTTACATCAGAATGAAAGGACTGGGACAACAGTAGGAGACTTGAAGCAATGAATTTATGTCTGGGCTCACTGACTGAAGGCTGAGCCTCTAAAATGGGCAGTATCTGTTTCACTATTCCACTAAGGGGAAGGAAGTTGAGCGATCAGATGACTGACTTACTGGGCCAAGAGTGACAGGGCCAGGTGAGAGGCTCAGAGCCTGTTCACTCTGTGCCAGCTCTGTGCAGCTGCTGTGCTCTCAGGGACAGAGGTTTCCGGTGAACCAAGAGGACACCCCGGAATGGGCAGGACAGTCAAAGTGTCGGGAACCAAATCAACATCTTTTCTAAAACACTGGCTTAGAACAGCTGGTGAAAATGTGCTATTTCTTTTTGTTAGAGAAGACGTTTAGTATAAATCACACGGAATTGGCATTTTTTTTATTTCGGAAATATTGGGACACTGGTAATTTCAAACTGCATTTGTCTCTTTCTCCTGATTTCACGATGTTTAGTCTATTTTTAGCTACGAGAACATCAAATACAGGAAATGTTTATTGAAGAAACGAACACAGCAGAACTCTGTAATCAGAACTACAGACACGCTTGTATAGTATACTTGTGTATAATTTCAATACAACCGTTTCAACTTGCTATAGAGTATAGTACATGGGCTGTGGCATCAGGGAGCAATCAGGTTTTCCCTTCAGTGTTAACTCTGTGGGACCTCAAGCAAAGCCTCAGTCCCCCCTGGCCCTTCCCTGGTCTGTAAAATAGAAGAACAACATAAGCCTGCAAGGATTACCGTGCAAATGCAATGACACACAGCTACGGAGTAAATACAGCCACATTCCCAACTCCTAACTGGGTAAATTAAATGACGCACAACTGCCGAGTGACTACAGGACATACCCATATTCCCACTCCCTAACTGCCACCAAGTTACCACCTAAAAATAACCAACTTGTCATTTAATCCTTTACAGGAAAACATAGGCATTGAAACCATCTGTTAGCTTTGATTTCAGCTAAGTCCCAGCTATTATGCTTAGCAGGCAATGGAACGTTTTAAATTATTTTAAAATCTGCATACAAAAACGTCTCATGGAGCAATATGTCTGGACTATTAGTTGTGTGAATATAGCATATTAGTATCAACAGTGTGAAGGAAAAAAGAAGTCTAGATCTTTTTCCTCGGTGGGAGAGGTGTCTGTGTAGTGGGATTCTATTTTAGCACAGCCAAATGGTAAACTTCCTGTGTTCTGAATTCATTGTCATCGCCTGCCCTATGAAGACGATAATGGTCAGCAAAAACAGGGCTATTTTGGTACCAAGGAGAGCTGAAAAATCTTTTTCATCAGCAAAATTGAAAAGAGACACGGAAAGGACTTTCGTGTTGGCAGTGAAGTGGGTGACTATTTAATAGTCACAAAACAAAACCTTGTTGATCTAAAACAATTTGGTATGCTCCGAAAAAGAAAAGATAACTCACAAGAGAAACTATCTTAGATTTCATTTTGTTGCTACTGATGAAAATGTTCTTCATTAAAGAAATGTGTAATGTGAATTAATATATGGGAGGGAATTCTGGGTTCTCTGGCTTTCTCTTTAGGCACAAAATGACCCAAATACCATTTGTTTGACTTTCTCCTTATCCTGGCAAAAACGAAGCTCTTACCACAACTTTAGCTCCTTCCTTTTCCAGGACTGAATTTGTGATTATTCAGAGAACAGAGGTTCAGTATCTTCTTCCGCTAGCTTTGAAAGATAGTTATTGATTATTCAGTATGCACAAGACACGGTTTGGGGTCTGAAGGCCTAGTCTCAGCAAGCAGAAAAAAAAAGAAAGAAAAGTCTTCATCAAATACATATTGCAGGTTATTTCCTTGCCCTGATCACTGCAGTCTATATTTTGTTATAACTCAAAGGTGACCTACACTGCCTGTGCTGACTCATTGAACAGGCCGTTACATACAGATACACATACTTACACAGACGCAAGCACGCGCATGTACACATCTCTTCCACATGCAATTGTATTTTAATTCGAATCCAACTGAGCAAATATTTATTAAAGCCCAGCCCTATGACAAACAGATGCCTACCATCTGAGGATCTCGGTGAGTCAGTCCTGGTTCTCCTTCAAGGAGTCTTTGATTCCCTGAGGGAAGAGACTTGGGAAAAAGCCCCCACCAGGGAGGGTAGAGGCAGAGCACCTGATGAAGCCTGGAACTTGGAACACACCTGCTGTCCTAGCTCCCAGGACGTGGGAGCAGGCTAGAGAGCTGCAGGCCAGCCAGGGATCCCAAGCAATGGATGCTAGCTCACTCCAGGGGGAAGGCACAGAGTCTCACTCTTAGCAAACGTGGAGGGTTGTTTCCAGGGAGTCACAGAATTACCACTACTCTCTGCTTGGCAGGCCCATCAAGAGCATCACCAGGCAGTTTGTTAGAAAAGCAGAATGTCAGAGATCGCCACAATCCTCCCCAGAATCCCCCAGGCTCAGAATCTGCATTGTAAAGGTTGAGCAGCATTGAGCCCCCAACACAGGATGGGACCGTAGCCTACTGGAAGATCCGCAGCCATACCCAGTATTCCAGAAGCCAGACTTCTGCCAGCTGGGACAAGGGACAAACAGACTGAAAAGAAAAGCCAAGGATGAGAAAGGCTTTCTTCAATCAAGCTGGGACATGCACAGCTTCTAGGCCATGAATACTTCCTCCAGCCAGCGTTGTTATTGCAGTACTTGGGTGTGTGGTGCTTACCGCCTTGCCATTACGATGGTTTGTAGAGGTGTCTACCCTCGTTCTCCCCCCTCTTCCAATTCTACTATCAAAATTTAAAGCAGGACTATTCATCTTTGCATCTTCTGAATCTTGGCCTTAAGAAACTATAGGACTGCCCGTGTTCAGCTGTGCAATTGTTAGAAGTGAGAGCGATGCCTTCCCTGGTTACTCACAGGCCAATATTGTCAGCTGGACGTGGTTCTTCACCAGTTCTTCGCTCACTCAGCAGCCACAGCTGAACGCTAGAGATCTTCAAGTGTGAAGTCTTGCCCCGATCAGCATTCCAACCAAATTCTGATTCCACCCGCATAGACTCATAGATGCCAGGCTGGGGAAGTTGAACTTGATTCTGCAGGGAAACTGTTTCAGTCTGAACATGACATATCCTTTCACCCCATAACGGGCCCAGCTATGACCTTGTCCCCAGCTGGTGGCACTATTTCGGAGGTCGTGGAAACTTAAGGAGGGAGCACTTAATTAGAGGAAATAGGTCACCGGGGACATGTCTTTAAATGTTAAATATGACCCCCCAGCCCCTTCCTCTCTTGACTTTCTGTA
>LOJH01036662.1:2329-15166 GCA_001685095.1 Ellobius talpinus | reverse complement strand
CTACTGCTTGGAAACACTCTTTATGATTTATTGCTGCCTTTTAACCTGTAAAAATATTAATAACTGAGGAGCCCTTGTTGGTGTCTTTATGATGCTTAAACCCAAATAGCCATAATATTGTAACCAGTGTAGCCACACTCAATGTTTTCCTTTCCTGAATGCAGTGTGGGCTTATTAAGAGACAAGAAAATAAAGACACAGGCTACCGTGCAGCCCAGAGCTAACTTTCAGAAGGTGCTCTGTCTAGGCTGTGCAGAGTCTTGCTGCATCTCCCCCTTGCTCCTGGAGAGAGGAATCTCTGTGTGTAGATTCATGTCATCATTCAGCTGTTTCTCCTGGCAAAGCCAGAATTCAGAACAGAATCTCTGTGAAAAAGAAACCAATAAATTAGATCTCTTTGTGAACAATTTGCCGTGAGTTCTATTCTCCCTGCCTAGTAAGATTCTTTATTTACTTCACCAGGAGATTTCTGCCGACAAACCCATCCATTTACCACTAGCCTAGATAAAATGCTAATAAACAAAATGTCAAGAAATGCATTCATAGGACCTTCCCCAAGCCCACCCCTCCCTTCTTTTTCATCAAGATGGACTATTAAAGATCCACCATAGCTTTGTGGTTGAAACTTGACACATTAGAAGAAGTTTTTGTTTATTTAATTTATTATATTTTTATAGCTGTGTCTCTGTATATCATAGATTTTAACTATATGTATATATATAAAATAGGACATCCAAACCATGTATACTTCCAAATATGGCATAGATCTCCTTGATACAGGTGTTCCTGACCTGACTGATACAGTAATTGTGTCTCCAGAATCAGAACAGTGGATGGAAACCTTCAGAGGAAAGAAAATGTCCCGTTTTATGCCTACGGATGCTTCCCAGAGGAATCTTTTGTTTCCAAGTGTCTTTTGTGTCCTTTGGGCAAAAGGCAAATGCTGTTTGGTTCTGTCTTGCACACAACTCCAATGGAGACACCTATAACACAAAACAGAAATTCCCTGAGGGCACTGTTATACATTTATTATAAAGCAAAGATTAAAACAATTTTATGGAAATTAAAGATAATATAGAACATTTGTCTTTCTCTCTCTGTCAAAGAGTAACATGACACTGTTCCGCAAACAGCTCCAGGCATCCCATGCAGGATGATCGAATGGCTGGCTCTGAGGGGACAGGCAGGGTGGCTGCAGACTACAAGGTGTGGGTTTATTCAATAGGGCATCTTTCCGGGTGCTTGGCAGCTGTGCTTCTGTGAAAAGTGATATGCCTGCAAAGTCAGAACAATGGCAACTTGCAGGGGGAACTTAGGTGGTTTGCCCTTCTGGAAGCCATCTCTACAGGGCAGGATGCAAACAGCAAGGTGGGGACCAGAAGCTGTTCTGGAGGGCTCTTTAGGACTTGCCATTGTGAAGTCTCAGTGTGTGTACACACATTTACACGCCTGTGTGTGTTTATGCGAGAAAGAGAGAAAGTGTGTATGTGTGTGAGTGCAAGTGTATGAGCTGAGCATATATATGTGTATGAGTATGTGAGTGTTAGTGTGACTACGTGTGAGTGTGTATTGAGAAAGTGTGTATGTGTGAGTGCATGCATGTGAGCTGAGCATGTATGAGTGCGTATGAATGTGTATGTGTCTGTGTGTGCGTGCACGTGTCTTATTTAGTTTCTACTTGATTCTCATGCTCACTGAGGGAAAAAATTCAAGTTCTGGAAATTTGCAAAATAACCTCAAGCTGGTAGCATTTCCATTTTATATATAATAGAATCCTGCTCCAGAGAACCGCTTGTCGGAGTAGAGTGAAACATCTGTGTTAAGCAAGAGATGTACTCAGCTTCGTTTGCACCCAGGGGTCTGGTTTGACCTCTGGTGCACCGAATTCATGGTAAAAGGAGGGCTTTTAAATTGGGTTTGTTTTATTTTGATCCTCTGTCTGGATATTTCTTCCATACCTCCCAGGCAGTAACTCTCATGGGGAAGCTTATATTTTTGTTAATAAAAAAATGCAATCGGTGCTAATCTAGGCCTCCATCATGGTCGTTCAAGCTTTCCAATGTTAATAACCACTCCCAAAGAAACGATCATCAAAGAGGTTTAGATGACATGGTGTTGCGGTCAAGGCAGTGGGCCATGTTCAGAAATGTGTATTTTCTATTCCAGGGCCCACGGTGGGATAACTATGTGACATTTATAAGTTAATTGTTTCTTTCAGCCTTGATTTCTTGAGCTATAAAAGCCCACTTTTTATTTACTTATTTAATATGGGTCTGGGGATGACAATGATTTATGGAGTGAACTAGTTGGGATATTAGGCTCTGATCCTACTGACCTGGGCAGGGATCAGTAGCTCTTTATTACCCTCTAGCTTCAGAACCTTGTGGATGTTACGAGCTCTAACTCACATTTAGATCCTTAAGCCTACATACAGTAGCTACCATGAAGATTAACAAAGATATCGTACGCAACATATGTTAAGATAGTGGCTGCTACGTAGCACTCAACCGATGTTCAGATTTCATAAATAATAGCATTAATGACGATAAAATAATAATAGCTAAATGTCCTTATGGATACAAATAATTAACTAGAGAGGAAGCATTATCATATAATTATTTTTATAAATAATAAGAGCAACAAATATATACAGATTTTTTATGAGCTCTTGGTAGCCATGAATTTTAATGCCACATCCCAAGCCCCACACTTCACCTTTCATTTCAAAGTCTATGACTTTTTCATATACTGGCATAATGTAGTGCAGACGTTTGAAACACCTCCAATTTCCATTCCCCTCCTCCCCCACCGCCTCCTGCCTCATGCTCTAATGAAAAGTAAAGGTTAGGGGCAATCTGTTTGAGGTGAAAGCTGACTAGCTGGACCAGGCCAGGTGAAGGTGCAGGGCTGAAAGAGCAATGCGAACAGGAAGGGAGGCAGGAGGGACTTATGAAACACACGGAGGGTGTCTGGTCCTTCACATTAAAAAAAAAAAGTCACCGAGAGGAGAGAACGCTGAGCAAAGAAAATCGTGGGAGGAATATTTTTAAGGCTTTTCCATGTGTTCCTTGTCATTCCTCATATAGGAATCGTGTTCTTCATGTGGATGGATGTGCTGAGTACCATACGTACAAAAGCTCCCTTGTTCGAATGTTATTTAAAAAGAAAAAGTAAAAGATTTCTATTATAATCAAGAAAGGATACAGGATCCAGGGGCTCCTGGGTCATCATACACATTAAGGGGCACTAAAAGGGACAAAGCCTTAATTTATTGTTTCCTAAAGACATCATCCTTAAAAATCAGTGCTTCATTACAGCTATTTTAATATTCAGGCAATAAAAAAGTCAGAATATATTGTCAAGTGAGTATAGATACATAACCAAGCAATATTGCTGTTCCTTGTCCACTAATGAGGTTGAGACCTGTACCTTTAAAGGGATATCAAGTAAATTCATGGGTATTTTTGCCTCAAATATTTTTGAATCTATGAATTCATCAGGATTAGGGGATTAGATAACTGCTGTCTACATACGAAAAATCTGCAAAATTTTTCATTACTTTTTTATTAGTTGGCAGCAAATGCTCTAACTGTGAACTTTTATGAAGCCATAAACATAAAGGACCTTCTGATAGTAGTGGGATGATAATTCTAAATTTCCTCTTTGCAGCTGTGTTTGATCCCCTCCATTCAGTAGAGTGTATTTTTTGTGACTTAACAGAACAAAGTTGGCTCACTACTGTATTGCCTTCAAGCAGTTTCCTGGGAAGTTCTTGAATTAAATCCACATGGAAACCCAATTCTCCTCTCCACCTCTCCCTTAAGGTGGTTATAAAATGTCAGAAGAACCAAAGCTGTTTATTTTACTTAGGGTTGGATTCTGTTAGTAAATGAGTTTCTGGTGGGGCATAGGTGCCAACCGCATCTTTCAGTCAGCTTCTTTACGTTACTAAACTTTATTAACTTCTGCCATAAATATTAATTTAAAATTCAGAAGTTCAGATTTCACCTAAATCCCCATGAATAAGCAGAGAGACACTTTGTTTAACAAGGTACTAGAGTCACATTCCAGCCTTCTTAACTAAACATGGCCTGATTTTCATCTCTTCCCCAGAAGCCTCCTTTCCACTGACTGAATGGGGGCAGAATGGAGGTCTCTGCACAGACAGAATGGCAATCCCCATGGGACAGCTGTCTTGGCATCCAGAAGATGTTGGTTGCTAAGACTCCTGGTCCACATCCAATATCTCTGTAGTTGAGTAGGGCCGAAATGAGATGGAAGGAGGGCCTGGAAAGGGGTGCAATCTGAGAGAGTATGGCTTCTCTGGGGGTGGTCCTTGAGGTTCCTGCTCATGAAACCAAGTTTTGTTCTAGGATCTAATGAGCAAGAAGCATTTGATGGGATTTCAGTCCTTCTATCTGTGTCTCCAACTATATACTTCAGAGAATAATGCAAAATGGAAGGTATACATCTGTGAATTGGTAGGTAAATTAAGGAGATGGAGCCTCTGCTACATTTTCCTTTTTATCTAACTTGCTTATATTCTGACAGAATCTCATCTTTTAATTATTGAAGGTTTGAAGAGAAGGGGAAGGAGATTAGCTGAAATTCCTGAACAGACAATAAAAACATCTCTTTATCTCTCTGTGTCTCTGTCTCTGTTTCTATCTCTCTCTTTTCTCCCCATGCAATAGCAATAGACATTTTCCAATTTATGTGTGTGGGCATAAAATGAAAACACATCTTTTCTCCTTCAAGAGAACCCATATTTAAATCTTGCTTAAATTTGGAAAGTGAGACTCTTCAGGCTGGAACACAGTATTCAATGGTTCACCACCATACTATTGGGAGAATACTTTAGAGTTTTATTATGGAATCTTATGACCCTCTACATTTTCCCTTTGCATGTGTGTTATTAGTAATAGCCGCATCTAGAACCTTTGAAAAACCATTGAGAAACAATGGTATGTAGCAGTGTGGGTTCAGTATAATGCTGTCTGAGATAGCATTGATACTAACTTGATAATAGCTCTGATATTAACTCCATTGTCTCCTGAAAACTTAGGGATCATGTATTTATGCCCAAGAAATGCATTAAATGAAGTTGGTGACTGGCATTTGGTCTTTATTTATGCAACAATATTAATTCATTGTTTCTTCTGGTATCATCTGGGCTCGACACATTAGCACCCGTAGTCACCCAGGGTTTAAAGTTTAGCCTGCTTGAATTATAAATGAAAACATAGACAGAGTAAATACATGATAGAGAGGCATGTGTTTCAAACCTGATTTCACCATGTGTTTCAATCTGATTTCACCATCTCTGTATCAGTAGCTTGCATGTTTGGGGTGTTTCTTGCATAGATGATTTGCTTCTGCTCAAAAGTAGTGTGACTGAGACTCCAAGAAAGTGGAAGTTGTGTGTGTGTGTGTGTGTGTGTGTGTGTGCATGCATGTGTTGTTAAAGTTTTCACTTCATGCCCTGTGCAAATGTTCCAAGGCTTAGTTTTGAATGGTGGTGTTTACTTAGACACTGAGACTCCACAGCATCTAGCAGAGGTGTCGAAGGTTAAGAGCATGAGCTTTGATGCCACATTTGAGTTTAAATAAATGTTCTCATACTTACTAGCTACATGTTCTTAAACAGGTCACGTAAACTCTCTCCACATCTTGATTTTATCACTTCTAAAGGAGCAGAAATACTTGTACCTATTCATTCATGATTGTCAAATACTAAAATCAGAAAAGCCTTAGCACAATTGATGGTGTGTAATAGCACTTTAAATTGGGTAGGTGTCATGTGACAGATGCAAAAAGGAGATTCAAGGGAAAACTACTTAAAAATTTTGGAGACATTGCTCCTTAAAATCAGTTGGCTCCATCCGCACTGCACAGGGTCTCTATGTAAGTCAGCTCTAATGCTCTATTATGTTACCCAGATGCCAGGTTGGGGAGATAGAGAAACAAACCAGAGTTCTGACTGATCAATTAATGAATCTGAATATAACTATGGGACAGATACTGTGGACTGGGGGAGGGAGACAAAAGGAGGAAAATAAGAAATAAACTGGCCAAAAAGAATGAATAGAAGGAGTGTGAGCCAGAAAAGAATACAGGGAAACGGTTGGAGAACATTTAGGACCTTGAGTGAGGAGCTCAAACTACTATAGCAATGTGTGAAGGTCCCTATGCCAGAAAGTCTGCTGCTGAGCTAATCCGAAAGAATCTGAACAGTTACTGGGAGTTGGGTGGGGACAGCTAAATATGCCTCATGGCTGGCCTCTGATTTTTAGAGTTCTGGCATCATCACTTAATAAAAATGTGCTACTCCCAAGACTAATAATAATGATAATTAATACTTATTATTTTTCATCTATAAGCCTGGCTTACTGGTATGCAGTAGCTCACTTAATGTTTCTCAAACCTCTAGAGAGCAGATATTACATTATTTATTATTGATATTTTACAAGTGACATGACTCTGCCTAGGATCATGTGACTTGTCCCAGTTCATGCACAGTGTAAATGACAGAGCTTAGAGTCCCTCCTCAGTCAGAGTCCTTGACAGGATTTCTATGGATGGCTGCATAGGCTGTGCACTACACTGCAACATGAGTTCTAATAGTTCTTAATGATAAAAGCTCAGAGTCAGATATAGGGGAAAATGCTGAGAGATCACCTAGATGAGGGAGCAAAACCATAGCCACTTTATCTACTCAACTTCCCATCCAAAAAAAACCAAAACTGTGCTCCTGTCTCCTTCCGCCTTATCACTTCCTCTCTGTCCAGTCTTATCACTTCCTGTCTATCTGTCTAGACCTCCAGACCTCTATGGTTAGCTAGTGGCTAGTTCTGCCCTCTGATCTTCGGGCAAGCTTTATTTTTACAAACAAGATATCACCTCACTACACAATTGTGAGTGCTAGGTATCAGTCAGTGTATGATAGAAATAGTTTAACTTTGAAGGTATGTTATACAGAGTCCCTGGTTCCTGATCTGTGTCCTGGAACTCAGATTTAATCTCCCTAAAGGCTCCCTTTAAGTGAACAAGTGGAGTCATGTGTCTTTATGTCTTATCCAAGAAGAGGTTGCATTCACCTCTAACTTTTCCTAAGAACATTTCATAAAAATAGCGGTTCATGTCAGTAAACATGTTTCAAATGTAGCTGATAGCTGAACAAATCAAGATTACCACTGAAGATGCCACTTAAAATAAATTAGTGTCAATCAAGTATCTTTAAATAATGTCTAAACTCTCATAGTATAAACTAGAGTCATTTAAAAAGTGTGGAATCTCATATACTTTTAAGAGGAGAATGAAAAATCATTTTCAGCCCCTAATATTGAGAAGCGCCATTGTGGAATGGGCTACATTGTCTCTGTCCAAGCAACTTGATCCTTAGCATTAAAATTCAATTCATTTCCCATACAGGTTGATCAAAGCTATCTTTGGAGTGAAACAGCACCTGCTTTTCCCAAACCTTGAACTGAGGATAATTTGTTACATACAAAGGCCTAGCTCAGATCTCAGGGTTATTGTTGAAGTTTAGAAGTGTTAAAACAGCAACATGAGATTTGAGTTAAGGTCAAAGCCAAGAACTGCGAGTAAAGCCAGAAGTTGTGATGAGCTCAGAGTGTGGAAAACTGTTCTGGAGAACAGGACCGCCGTTCCCTACCAGTCAGGAAGAATCCAGAACTAGAAAATTGTACTCTTGGCAAGTCAACTCCATCCGTGTACTGTCATTTTTATAAGGGCAGTTGCAGACTCTCTGAGAACGGTCCTCTGCAGAAACAACACAGATCCTTTGAGAATCTCCAAACTCCTACAGCAAAAGACTCTTCTAGATGCTTCCAGCACTTTCTTCTGCATTATTTTCCTCCTCCTTCCTACCCAGCACTGTCGTGATTCCCTTCCCTGCTTTGACTCACATGCTCCCTCCTTTCACACACATGTCATCTGCCTCTCAAACTCCAAGGCATTCCTTTTCTCCAAAACTCCTTGAGAGTATTATTTTCCCATTAGAGTGGAACCTGGGACGCTGAGCCTGGCTTATATTCCAAGCTTCCATAAACAGCCGGTGTGATGGCTCAGATTGAAACGGCCTTACACATAATGTTAGCAAATGGAGAGGCACTGAATGGTTCCAACAGGTGTATCATTATAAAAAGAATGTCAGATTTTTGTGGAAATGAATACTGAGATATAGGGTTTACTATTACTGCTCACCAGCAAATGGTTCACATATAATAATACAGCCGACTCTCAGAGCCAATTAATCCATTAGGAGAAAATGCTATTAATTAAAAAAGTGAGTTTTAGTGTAAAGAAGAATGAACTGTAGATAACACTTCTCAGCAGAATTCATCTTAACAAGTCATGCCCTTGGTTTTTAGCTACCTTATGGGAGGCCAATCAGAGTACAGAGAACCTTGCAGCTGTTTGTAACAATTGTGCCTTTTGTGGGGCACTAAAACTTTGTGTCAGTGACCCTGTGATTATTTTGGCATCATGTTGGCAGTAGCAATTGGACAAGAGGGGGGATGTATGTGAGCACAAAACAAGATCCTGGCTTCCTTTCCTCATCCTTGCATACTTTAGGGTTTTATTTATGGTTAACATGAAGCTGGATGTCAAATCTGGGCCCCTCTGAACAAAATCTTAATAATTAACTGAAGAGCTGAGCATGATCGCTTTTGACACACCTACACTGGTAATTATTGCTTTGAGGCCATTTACTAATGAAATTAATGTATTCATTGCCCTAACAAATTAGCATAATTCATACATAATGCCCCACATTTCAAGACCTCACCAGAAAAACAACACTTAATACCACAGGATGAAATGGCAAGAGCATCAGAGGGAGGCAGCCTTCATTGAGTGACTAGGAGTAAAAAAACCACAATAGCTGAGTGTTCCTTACAATTCGAAATGTAAACACAATAGGGTATTAAAGCCACTAATAGCGTAGTCAAGAGTGTACAATTGATGATTATCTTTACACTTCAAGTAAGCAGATCTAACAATAGCAGTAACCATGGAGTCTAATTAACTGGCTACTTTTAGAGCCACAAAGTATGAAAAGAATGCTCTGAAGACAGCCCCTTCTTCTTCTCCAAGATGACAAAGAATATTGTGCAGCTGTTGCCTCATCTACATCTTTTTAACTAAATAAACTCAATACCACACTAATTTAATAGTGTATCCCTTCTCCCAACTGCAAGAGGTTAAAACCACAGGGGTAAAGAATTCCAGCACCTACCTGTTACACATAAAAGGGGAAAGGTAAAACAAAGAGCATTCCAGCTTGATGCATTGGCATACAAAGGTAATTAGGCTTTAGTTCTCTGTGAGCTTCGCATTTGACACTACAGAGTCATTGTCAAGTTAAGCTGTGTCATAAGAAAAACAAAGCTAAATTTAAAAATCTGATGTTTCCAAATCCTGTTTCCTTGGACTGATGGGAACCAAAAGGCAATGATGGTGTTACCAGTGTCTCTGCAGTAGACCCACTTTAGAGAATGATGTCTTAAAGCTCTCCTACCCAGGACTGTGATGACATTAAACTTGGTGTACAGTGCACATGGACACAGGCACACACAACCAGCAGTTTGGAGTAACCGGGGATTGGACAGAACCAGACCTATCACAAAAAGAGTGCCGTTTACACCCTCCTTTTGTTCGCAATCTTGGTCCCCATCCTGTACTCAGGATCTCATCAAAATTTAGAGACAAATGACTGAAAATACTCACAGTATTGATAATAATTTGAGGGCTCTTTATGGGAGGCAGCAATCAGGGTGATCATGTAATCCAGATTTCTCACTCTGTAATGACTTAAGTCAATATTTTGGAGTGGTCAAGCAAATTGTCTGAGGCAGCACAGCAGGTGAGTCAGCATGGCAACTCTAGCTCTAGTCTCTATCTCTCTTGATCTTCACTTTAGAACTTCATTCACTAAGAACAAGAGACTGGGAGAATAAGCTTTTGGGAAAAGAAAAACACAGGTGTCACATACTTTATTTAATAGGAAAAAACCCCACAAAGCAGCATATCCCAAACCAGGGTGTTTGCAGTTTTGTTGACACCAGAGCCTCTAGAAACAGATTTTTCAAATGAATTTGTTTGAAATTCTGTGAATCTTGTAATGTGTGAAATCACTTAGATGCAAGGAGCTTGCTACATATGATCCAGACTCAAACTCTGACTTGTGGGTCTTGTATATGCAAATACACACCATGCACACACACCTATGCACACCCACATGCACATACACACTACATTTGTTTTATGTTGTGGGCACCAAGCCTTAATGCTGCTAACTAACAGATTCTTGGTAAAATCAAATAAGACAGAAATAGAAGAAAGGCTAAAGTGGTGAGCATCTCCCATGTTTGTTAGACCACGGCATGACTGACAGGGGAACTTGTGCATAAAAGGTCTTCTGCCTTTATTATTTCTAGGACTTTCTAGAAACATAGCTATGATCTACTACAGTGTGTTTATTTCTCCTTCCCCGTTTCCCTACTCCCATTCTTCCCCCTGCTCCCCTCTCTTTCCTTCCTCTCTCCTCCCCTCTTTTCACTTCCATCCTTTCAGAACCTGCACTCCTCACTGACTATTTTCCAAAGTAGTCAGACTGAGGACAAATGGAAACAAAGCTTCAACATAGTGCCTCGTACAACTGACTTTCTTCCTCCCCTCTTTGCAGTTCATACTAGTGAGGCAGGGACTGTAAAATATGGTTACAGCCTTGTTGAGCACCATGTGCCCTTCTGAGGCCAAAGGCATCAACAAGGTGACATGACAAGTACCAAGAGGCACACTCAACTGTACATCTAGGCTCACCTATGGTAAAGCATCTCTGATGGTGGACCTCGACGTATGTGGAGAAGTCAGGTGGGAGGCCTGATGTTATGGAAATTCAGGGGTAATGAACTTTTCAAGTTTAGAATGGGGACTTACATCAAATGAGGGTTAACTGAAGTTCAGTTCTAAAAATAGCTAAATGTTCTAAGATCATTTTTGTATTCAGTATGCTTACAAGAAAGAGGGAACAGATACTACAGGAGCCAATACTACTATTGCCTACAAAACAATGGGAAAGCCAGCTCTCAGTGATGCTCTAGGTGATGTGCTAAGAATGTTACAATACCTTAATCGCAGCATAATTCTATAGGGTAGGCCTTGTTACTAATATCGTCTTCATTTTAACCATTGAAGGATGAGACAATTTTAATATTAATGACAAAGAAATTATAGCGATAAGAATACTTAATATTTATCGTTTATATTCCTACTTTGTATATTCAGATTATTATTCTTGCATGTACTTTACATATTTAGTTAATATATTAGTTCATAGTTAAGTTTTCTGGTGGTGGTGATCAAACCCAGTGCATGCTGGGTTTATTTTTATACTTATTTATCCAGACAGTATGCATCTGATGTCAGAAAAGGCAGCCCCTGCATCTGGCTACCATGTTGCTTCTATACAAACTACTACATAGTTTGTTTATACAGAACACTTTGTCTTAGATGAAGGCTGTTGATCAGCTTCTATTCAAAAATTTATAATGCTGAGCTTGGCCAGGGCTGAGTCTTTATCTTACAGCCCTGAGCTGATACTGTCCCTCTCAGAGCAACTTTCTCGCAATGCCTGTCTCAGGGTGTTGCCAATTGGACTCATGATCAAAGCCACCTACCCCCACCACAGCATTTACTACAATGTATGTTGCCTACATTTCCTTGTTTGATGGTAGTCTGTTGTCTGGCTCTTTACCTCTAAGCTCCACGAAGGCCAGACCAGTGAGCAGTTCCTACACCAGTGTTCATCAGGGCCTCTTGGTATTTCACTGAGAGTGGATAGGCAAAAGTGCTTGGGAAGGGAAAGAGTAAGGGATCTGGGTTGATCAGGTTTTATTTCAGAGCAGTGGTTGCTTGTGTTGATTCTATTCCCTCCTCAGGTCCCTTCCTGCCCCCTTTGTACTTTTCCACTTCTGGTAGCCCCTTCTCTGCTTTCATGTCACATGTTTGCTATTGCTCCCCGCACCCCTCTCCCCAACCCCTCTTTCAAGCTGTCCCTTTGAGTTTTCTACTCTATACTCCCCATTCTCCACCATATATACACGTGAACATTCAAAGCTAGGATCAGCATGTAGCATGTGATTCTGTATCTGGGTTACTTCACTTAATATGATGCTTTTCAGCTCTATCCATTTTCCTGTGAATTTAACTTTTCTTTATAGTGGAATAAAATCCTATTGTGTGTACATTGCATGTTTTCCTTATCCACTCCTCTGCTGCTTGACACCTAGGTAAGCGGCATTTCCTTGCAATTGTAGACTTTGGGACACTGCATTTTAATTGGACTTTTCATTTTATATAAACATAGTGGTGATTAGGCTCTGGCTATAGAGTGGCCACTAGAAGGAAGAGGTATCATTTTCCAATTTGTTAAAGAAACTAAAAAGACGATTTTTTAAAAACTGTTTGGAGTACAATAAAATATACTGTCATTGAAATGCTAGGTTCTGGCTTTTCTCTTCAGACTTCCTGTGTGTGCTACAATAAGGGAAAGAAGAGCTTTAGCTACCAGTGAATGCTTAGGAATAAAAATTAAACCATGAAGATATGACATGTATTTTAAAAATATGATTGTTACTCATCCTAATTTGGGACAGTGGTCATGAATGGAGGGGGGGTACATAAGACATAGCTGGAGTACAAACTCCTGAAACCATACCTAAGATAAAACTCGGGCTGCAGAAATGCATAGGAGCAGAGTTGGGAGTACCAGGGGCAGGCTAACAAAAAGTGCCTTAATTGTGGAAAGAA
>LOJH01036661.1:4268-15813 GCA_001685095.1 Ellobius talpinus | reverse complement strand
AGGCCAAGCAGTTTTCTTTATTAATTAACCAATGAAAACAACAGATAGATAAAAGACCCTCCCACATCACTTCACTAATGAAAAATAAACATATTCTCCAAGAAATATACATACTTATTGAAAAGAATCCAAATTAAAGTTTCTATTATGAATAATAAAATTGTTCTCTTTTTCTCTCTCTGTCTGTTCCCTCCATGTTGTAGTCTTTTTCTGTCTCTACCCATCTCTGTTTCTCTGTTTGTCTCACTGGTTCCTATCTCTTTCTCCTCCCCATGTGTGTGCTACAAAAGACAAGACATTAATTCAATGTGAAGAAATTGAGATGAGTGCATTATTAGTTGTAACATACAGTCAACATGACCTCATGATGTGATATGTTGAAAAGTTTCCAACAGTAGTCTCTTAAGAATTTGTAAAAATGTGTCCATCTGCTCTCAACATGGTAAAGTATCCTACACATCCAAATGGACTGCTATTACATAGAATAAGTCATCAGTCTTGTTTGACAAGGTCACAGTTGTGAAAGGGAGTGAAAGCCAGAGCAATTCTTGAGAGACACTAAAGACAATGAGAAAAACATAAGCATAATATGGAATCTTAAGTTTGATACTGGAACAAAAAACTGCTGAGGACATATAAATTTAAAAAAAAACCTTAGGCTAGTAATATTGTCCCAATATACTTCATATGTTCTGGCAATTGAGCTATGATTTTGAAAAATTATTATAGTGGTGACAACTGAAAAAAAGAAAATCTCCATAGTTTTTGAAGCATTTCCTATATCTAAAGTTAGTTCAAAGAATAAACTTTAAAAGACTTCTAATTGTCTTTGGATACAAATATATTATTAAAACTTATTAAGCTGTGGCTAAGTTTAAATGTTTTACATGCCAAAATTTCTAGTAGAATTCTCCACCCACTTCAAGTTCAATAATCTTTCTGGTGCCCAGTATCCTTCCAAATATTATGGTCATAGTTTTACTCAAAGTCCAATTGATTTTTTGATGCATTAAGCCTAAAGTTCAGTGTGCAGAACTTTAAAATAAAACTCATTTTAAAGAAGCTTCTATAGCCCTGTTTCTGACTCCATTGGCTTAATACCTGAACTTGTTCACCTAATTCTGCAATTGTTCAATAAGTTGTGTTCCTACTCAAGAGGCAGTAAAATATATGTTTATTTCAAGATGTCATTTGATTGTCTTCCATTATATATACAAATATTAGAATTGGAGACAAAAGAACAGATTTGCTATATGATTATATTCCCTTTCCTTTCAAACTATTTGTGCATAAAATTTGTTGTTTCAAGTTACCCTTGTAGTTTTACAGTACTTTCATGTTTTTTTAAACATTGGGAATATTTAAAATTTCTCTTCATATAATTGACTTTTCCCCAAATTTAAGTTGAATATTGTTGACTGAGGTTTTCTGTCCTGCCCAGTTTCCAAAGTCATTAACTCCCAAAGAAATCACACAGAGGTCTACATTAACTATAAACTGACTGGCTCATTAGCTCAGGCTTTTTTATTAACTCTTATGACTTATATTATTAGCCCATTATTCTTGTCTATGTTAGCCATGTGGCTCAATACCTTTTTCAGCGAGGCAGTCACATCTTGCTTCTTCTGTGGGGGGCTCACGAGTGCAGAAAGAGCTTCCTTCCTCTCAGAATACTCCTGTTCTCATACTGTACTTCCTGTCTAGATGTCCCACCTATACTTCTTGCCTGGCTACTGGCCAATCAGCATTTATTTAAAATATGATTGACAGAATACAGACAATGCTCCCACACCAGAATATGAGATTTTAACATATCAGGAAGTGATAATGACACTGAAATATATCATCCAAATTTTGTAAGGTATATAGGAGTTTTGACCTCTAAATCCAGAAGATGAAGAAGAAATTTATAGTTCAGTTAGAATGCTAAGATATCCCCCAAAAGAGGAATTACCATGTGGGTGTTGCTGCCATTCTCAAAATACCTAAGATTTGATTATTAAGAGTAACAAAAGTAACAGAAGGCAACATGTAGATCTGTGTTTAGTTGTAAAAGTTCACATTTTGTGGCCTCGCATGGGCTTTGATCCCCGTAGCCCTGAATTTATCTTTGTCCTTTCTTTTCTGAATTAGCAAGTCTTAGCAGTGCTTACAAATCAAAGCATCAGTTCCACTGACTAAAAGATGAAGGGAAGATGGAGGCCAAGTTAAGCTATATTTCCACATTACCCTTGTATTGTACTTCACTCTATTTAAAGCTGAAATAGAGTATGTGAAACATAAAAAATATAGTGTTGAACCTTATTATGTTTATGTATTATGCTCATTATGTTTGGTATTGCCTTCTTTTACTTGGGAATTCTGGAAGCTATTTGGAAAGTTAGGTTTTTCATAAGACTCCTAGCAATAGCAGAGAGGGTGCCTGGACTAGTCTTATCCAATAATCAGATTGGTGAATACCCCAACTATCATCATAGAGCTTTCCTCCCATAACTGATGGAACTAGATGCAAGTATCCACAACCAAGCACCATATCAAACTGCGGGAATCCAATCAAAGAGAGGGAGAAGGGAATACGAGCAAAGGAGGTCAAGATCATGATGAAGAAATCTACAGAAACAGCTGAATCAAACTCGTGGAAAATCATGAACTCTAGACTAACAGATGTGGAACTTGGTACCCTGTATATGTGGTAGAGAGTGGGGAAGCTTGGACTAGGACACCCTTTGCTATAGGACCAGGATCTATCCTTGGTGCGGGAACCAGCTTGTTGGAGCCCATTTCCTGAGGTGGGATGTTATGCTAAGCCTTAATGCAAGGAAGAGGGACTTGATCCTGCCCCAAATAAATGTGCCAGATTCTGTTGACTCCCCATGAGAGCCCTTATTGTTTGGGAGGAGTGAATGGATGTTGACTGGGGGAGGAGGCATGCGGTGTCAGGAGGAAGGATGGGAGGGAGAACTGTGGTTGGAATGTAAAATGAAATTTAAAAATACTAAAGAAACTAAAATAAAAGGCAAAAAATAAATAGAGACAAAGGGTATGTAATTCATTCTAGGCCAAATGTATTGTCCGTGAAAACTGGATTTTGCTCTAGCTGGTAATTTTTTTGTATACTTTTGTTTTAAGGACCCTTGTATAATCTTCACATTTTTACAATTTTTACTTCTCACCTTACTTATGTCATTTTATGCTATTTAAAAACACAATGCCATATGTCCACTCCATCACATATAAAATCCTAACTCATTTACTTTTTATTTTATGTCTTTGGCAGGATAATTGTTGTAGTTGGAATGAAAATGGTCCAATGGAATCACAAGGAATGACATTACTGGAGGTGTGTTCTTGTTCCAGAATCTCAAGCCAGGTCCAGTATTACTCTCTCTTCCTGCTGCCTTCCTATTCTTATGTAGAAATCTTAACTACCTCTCTAGCTCCATGTCAGCCTGCATGATGCCATGATTCCTGCTATGAAGAATGACTTAAACCTTTGAACCTGTAAACCAGCCCCAATTAAATGTTTTCCATTATAAGAATTGCCATGGTCATGATGTGTCTTCACAGCAATGGACACTCTAAGACAGTAATTCATTAAAGTCTAAAATATTTCTAGAGAAACATACTGCTTTGTGATTTTAAACCATCCTTCATTTGTAGTTTATTACTTAAAGGGAATCAGTCATTAACTCTTGGCAATAATGTCTTGCTACTTAAATAACTGCATTTGTGTAACATGTATGTAGTGTCTTTAGGTATTGCCTAAACAAAACGGTGTCTTGTATTTTCTATTTGCTTAGTGTTACCTAATCAGAATTCTTAGGATAGACCCTCTGCTATTATTATGCATCTGCATAGCAGTACATTCCAGATCCAAAGTTATTTTTCTGTTGAAACACCACAAAATTATAAAGATAGTACTAATTCATCATATAGTTATATCAACACATCATCCCTTCATATTTTGTGGTATAATTTTTATGTCTTTTTGTGATTTTTATTTTTACCTGATTGTTTACTGTAAATGGAGTTTCTGTCTGTTCCTCTCAGTCCCACAGCCGTTCAGTCCCAGCAAAACCCATAAATGCTTATGTTAATTATAAACTGGTTGGTCTATTATTAGCTCAGGCTTATTATTAACTAACTCGTACCCATAATTCTTGTCTATGTTTAGCCACATGGCTTGGTAATTTACTCAGTGAGACATTCTCATCTAGTTTCCTCTGTGCCTGGTTGGTACTGTATCTCAGCCTTTCCTCTTCCCAGAATTCTCCTAGTCTGGTTGTACCACCTAAACTTCCTCCCTGGCTACTGGCTAATCAGTGTTTTATTAAACCAATATGAGTGAAAATCTTTACAGTGTACAAGAGCTTTTTCCCACAACAGCTTATAATGATAAATATGATATAGTTTAGCTTACTTTTCATAAATTATAATTAGTTAGAATAATTTGTAAATGTCTGAGAAAATTACCAACCAAAAATGCTAGAACTGGATGTTATAGTACATATTTTACCTCAATAAAATATTAAGACATAAATATGAGAATCATTTTGCATATATTTTAAGGCAAATATAGTTATTTAAATGAGAATGGCCCTATAGTCTCATATATATACTTATATGCTTGGTTCCTAGTTGATAAGCTATTAAGGAGGAATTAAGAGGAGATTCCATGTTGGAGTATGTATTGCTTAAATTGAGTGGGATATGTCATACTGACTTTGAGGTTTTAAAGTCTATGCCAGACCCAGTCTCTGTCTCTGTCTGCCTCTCTCTGTGTCTCTGCCTCTGTCCCTCTTTCTCTCTCTTCCTGTAAATCTTAATCCACCTCTCAGTTATGACATCAGTACTATGATCCACCATGTCACCAAACATCATAGTTATCGACCAGAGTAATGAGACATTGTCCAAGACAAGCTGCAAACAAGGTATAGAACCAGCCTAAGAAAGAGAAATTTGTTGCAAGTAACATAGATGGAGATCTGACGAGTGTTTGAAATCAGATACAGAGATGCAGAATTTGGAATTTGCACTACTGGGTTTAGTCTGTTCTTCTTTGGTTCAGTATTTCCTCAATACATTTCACTTCATCTCATTTGGATAATGGATACTATGTGCCACTCTGTATAGGAAGTATGTGGCCACGCTGATTTTGAACTTATATGGTGTTAACAGTTAAGAGATTGCTTTGAGTCTCACAAAAGAAGTTGGACTTTGAAGAAGCCTTGAGACTGAAAGTCAATGGACATGTTGGAAGTTGGACTCAATGAATTTTCACTGTTTTTTATGGTAACAAGCTCATGGGAACAAAGGAGTGAAGTGTGGTGGTATAAATAAGAATATTCCCATAAACTCAAATGTGTGAGGCCTTGGTGGAGGAACTGTCTCATGGAGCATGGACTTTGAGGATTCAAAAACCCACAAAAGACCCAGACTTTCTTTCTTCTTGTGAATCAGGATGAAGCTCTTACCTCTTATTCCAGCCCTATCTACCTGCCTCTCTGCTTTCTTCCATGGTGATGATGGACTAAGCCTCTGAAACTGAAAGTGAGCCCCCAATTAAATACATTTTTTTACAAGAGTAGCCTTGGTCACCAATAGAACAGTGATTAAGAGAGTAAGCAATGTTCACTGTCTAAATGCTCTTAAAGTAATTTAGCTGAAATATTAAACAAATTAAATTCAAAATAGCTTTAAAATGCTAATAGAAAAATTAATAATTATATACTTTTGTGTGAAACAGTGACAGGATTGAGCTCAGAATTTTTAAAATATGTCTATATCTTTAACATACCTATGTTTAAGTATACTCTGTATTTACTCTAGACTTCTTATTATGCAGATTTTGTCTCTATTCTTTGATAGATTCTGGGACTTTAAATGTAGGAATTTTAATACATTAAATTTAAGTACTGATGTTTCTAGATTAGAATAATATTGGGAATAGCCATCTATATATTTAGAGATTTAATGAATTTATTATCAAAATGAATGTTGTACTAAACATCTTTCATTAAACAATGCTTCACCAGTGTAATCTTGTTTATAATATCTTCTTTTGGGGATAGAGAAATGGCTCAGCAGTTGAAAACATTTGCTACTTTTGCTGGGAACTCTTGCTCAGTTTTTAGTTATGACATGTTGGTCCACAGCTGTCTCTAACTCCATTTCTAGGGGATCTAACCACTCCTTTTGTACTTCATTGACAACACAGAAATGTGCTTCATATATATATATATATGCAGGAAACACAAACACAAAAATTTAATAAGGTGATAAATATAGTGTATGCAAACAAATTGATTTACTTTAGTAATGATTGTATCATGTTTAAATGTTAAGTTACTTATGTATTATCACACATAATTATGGACAGTTCTTTCAGATTTTATCTTACTCATGACATTCTCTTATTTGTTATTTCTTAAAAATGTCATTCTCTCATTTGCTATTTCCTAAAAATGTACCAACCTCCTACAAAAAGATACCTTTTATTTATATGTTTCATTTCTTTCTAAGCTTGTGACATTTCTCTGATTCAATTTTTTATACAATGACATTCATGCCAATCTCTGAAAGCTGATTCGGCTACTGAGACACTCTCCTTCAAAATGCACGTTACTTAATAAGCAGATACAGAATGCTTGAATTGAATACTAACATCAAGGAACAGTAGCACAGAAGGTGGGATCCTGATTGCTGCTAGTCAAAATGTAGGTTCAGGCTCAAGACTTGTGAGCATACATGCAAAGTCACATTTCTAGTGAATCCTGTTATCACTTTCAGAGTATATTTTAATCAAATCAAATATATTTTACTATTATATTTCTGTATATATGTATAAAAGGCATATGGTTTAGTTTATGTTTTCTTCTGTTTTTTTCTTCCCAGATCATATATTTCCAAAGTTACAAAATTCTCCCGCTTTTTTTAAAAAATATAATGTGGACTTTACTGTTTACTGCTTATTGAAGTCTCTTTTACAGTGAAATCTGTAGTTGTTTTCAAGTAGTTCTACAGGAATTGAAAGGGGGTTTGACTATGGATGAGGCTTGATCAGGGCATAGAGCTGTTTATGGATCCATACTGTTAGTCAAATATTAAACTACTCAAATTTCATTGCTAAGGTTCTTTGTCTAGCATGAATAGAGAGAGAAGAGGTAAAGATCCCTGTTTTCTGTGCTTTTACTATCTTTGATTAGCTTTGTCTTGTGTGGTGATAGTCCTTTAGTTTCATGATTTATGGCATGTCAAATTTTCCTCAAGAATTTATTACTTTTTTAATGTACTCACAACTGATTTCACATAATAAACTAATATTTAAGAAAAATGTAACTGTTTTAACATCTTGAACTAAGCATTTTGTGTTTCTAAAATTGTTTTCTATATATATATATATCACTCTTCTAATAACTTGCCTATGATTTAAACCTGGGTCAAGATGTGCATCATATATGGGTATCAGTGGGAAGTGTCTAATTAATTAATGACATAGATCCTTTATTCATTCAGATCAAAGCATAGAAAAAGGATACCCACAGTGCCCATACTTCACAGATTCTAGGGTAATTATAGCAAGGAGGTCAACAATTTTGAACATCTCTATGGTGCAACTGTATGAGGACCATTATTCTGGGCCTCATAACTCTGCTTGTAGTATGATCAGCATTATTTTAAGAAACTAAAAGTAAATAGTTCACGCTGTATCACTGCTGTGGTTTTAATGAAATTTCTTTCATAGGCTTGTGTATTTAAATGCTAGGTCTGCATGTAGAGGCACTATTTGAAAAGATTGTAGCACCTGTTTTTCTACAGTTTTTAGTTGCTCTGAAGAGACACCATGACCAAGGCAACTTAGAGAAGAATGAGTTTAGTGGTGGTTATAGTTTCATGGAGTAAATCCATCATCCTCATGGTAAGGAACATGGCATTAGGTAAACAGACATGGTGTTGGTAAAGCAGCAGAGATCTTGCATCTTCTTTTCAAGCACAAGCAAGAGTAGAGAACACAAAGATATCTAACTGGGAATGGCTTGAACTTTTGAAATTTGAAAGATCACTACCAGTGACATACCTTGTCCAACAAGGCCACAGTTCCTAATTCTTCCCAACTCAGGTTCCAAGTATTAAAGCATATGAATATATGAGAAACACACTCATTCAAACAACCATAGAAGCTTTAGGAGGCGAGCCTCAGTTGTGGATTTCATAACACACAAAAAATCAATATTTTCATAATTATTTATGGCCCAGGTAATTTAACATCCATATTCAAGGCAAATGACTTAAATAATGCAGTGTCACAGACTACTACAGTCAAGATTTAACCAAAATTCTAAATTTTCTCAGGATCATCATAATATTACCAATGCTGCAAATCAGCAAGAAGTAATATAACCAATTTCCCAAAAACATTGGTTATAATTGTTTGTTTTCATTTAAAGGGGGTGGGTTATAAATACTTGATGGTCATATTCAATCTCTTCTTAAACAAAAAAAAGAGGAATATGATATAAAATGAATACTTTACACTGGTAAGTTTTTTGTGGTTTTGATACAGATTTAAGATCAATTTTGTTACATTATGTATGTTTCTACTCTTGTTTAAGGTGTTATATTTATGCACCTCATTTAAAAATGCAATATGTAGTTAAAAGTACAAATTAATAGACATCTATAATAGTCACTGTTATAGTCGTTAGTTAGGTTTTCTAGATATTTAGAAATATCAAATAGGTAATCTTCAAACATTTCCAAGATATACATAATATGACATTTAAAATATTTTAAAAACATACACTTTTCTGAATAGTAAGAGACATCTGCTTTGGGCAGCACCAATTACTTCAAAAGGATGATGGGCGTCAAAAACTCTTTATAGAGTTTGCTTTCAATGTTGCAAGTCTAGCCATTTGGACAAAAAGCCTGCTCTTCCTTGGTCTGATTGACAATATGCTGTATAAAGTGGAATACAGAATTTTCCAAAACAAATTGAGACAGTCCTTCAGGGTTCCTGCTTCATGGAAGAGTCTGCCAGACATTCTGTGGGACATAAAAGAATGTGACTGATGAATTTTGCCAATAAAAGTGGGACATCCTTTCAAATTTTCTGCTCCATTGAAAAGCCCAGCAGAAACTGTAGACTGAAGATGGATGCCCCAGCATTACAGAAGAACTTTGGGTGACATAGGCAGCCATATGTCTCTGTCATTTCTAGAATTTTGTAAGTTGCTTTACAATGTACTTCCTGTTTACTTAGGTAGTATTATATCCTTCTGGTTTCTTTGATGTAGTTGAAGACTACATAGTTATAACTTTCCTTAGTTATGACAAAAGATAAATTAGATAAAACATTAGACTACAAGACAAGATATATACCAGGTGAACAGTCCAGGAGGATTTTCAGGATATACATGGGTTAAATATAATGAAGTATATTGTACCCATGTATGACATTTATAAGAATAAATACAATTCAGAGAATTGTGGAGTCTTTTCTGATGGCATTTGTTTTCTTATGTGTTACAGAAATTGCAAATAATTTCTAATAGGAAATACATTTAAATATTAACAGAGTTTTACAGAAAAAAAAATGTATAGATACTTTTTAAATAAACTATAAGGGATGAGTACAATCTGTTAGAGATTATGAAATATTACTTACATCAAATGCAAAATAATTGACTTTCTATTTTTTTCCATTTTTTTATTTTGAAATATTTTAAAATTTTATTTTATTTTAAAACTGTATAGACTTTTATAGACGAAACAAAAAAGCATATATTATAGCACTTTGAAATAAGACATTAAGAACCTAACAGAGAAATTTATTAAATCTATGTCTGTTTGGGATACACTCCAGATTTATATATCACAGTAAATATTACCATTTATTTTGACTATACTTTTGAATTTTTCACTCCTCAAGGAAATTGAAATGGTAGGTAATTCTAATGATTCCAGATGTCTATTAAAAGCTTAAACTAGCATAGTATTTATCTGAGGAAATACATATCTTCTCTCTGCTAATGTGCTGATTTTCATCCCATTTCATTTGAAATTGAGTGAGTCACAATGGACACTACTTTAGGGATTTCCAACTATGCTTATAAAAATAATGAGCTGGATATAATTTTTATTCATAGGAAGTTTGAAAAATCAAAATATCAATGAAACCCAATCATAAAGGCCTAATAAGAATGTTTTACTTCCTCATGTTAATGGAATTTCTTGAGAGATATGTAGGAAGTAATAGAGTTTGAAACACACTCCTGAATTTCAATCAGCTTCATGGGTAAAAGTGTCATTTATTGAGCGACCATCACTGCATCCAATTCTAAATGCTGTGTGGGAATTTATAGCTCTGTTCTTCAATCTTAACAGGTCTGAATGATTTTCCATCCTGTTCACTGTTCAAAGAACAAACTAAGGATCTAGTCATCATGTTCGATCTCTTCAAAAGCATTTTCAGAATGCTTACAATACTTTAAATATTGTGTTACAGGTTTCTGGTTAAGGATCTTGCATATGATTCAAAGCTCCCAAAGGCCACATAGAAAAGAATGTGCCTTGTTAAATTTGAGTTTGATCCCTGTCACTGGGCTCAAAGATCATGTTCATAATCACAACATTTTGCAACATTCATTGGGAATTTTTTTTATTGAAAATAAAAATTTTCTTTTATTTGTAAAATAATATGGGACAAAACATGATTTGAAAACTTGATTTAATTAGCACATTAATAATTTTTACAATATGCAGCCATGCTTCTGTGCTTCATGATATAGAGCTAACTGTTCAGTCATTTAAGAGTACAGTCATATATTTCTGTATTCTATTTTATACTTTCCTCCTATTCAATTTAAGGTATACCTAGACATATTTGTAAAACTAACTGGTTATAAATGTCTGAGCCTAGTATTTTCCCTATAGAGAAAAATTTCTTTTTCAAAGTATCCTCTGAGGGGCCATGAATCTGAAGTAATACCTTTAAAACTACATACAGGCAAAAGACATATACAATAAAAATAAGTAAAGAAATCTGTTCTCATTTCAAGTATTTTGAAAAATTAGAACAATTTCTTCAGGCAAATTATTTCCCTAATGTAAACTTCGAGTTCTGATTTTTGTAAACAATTATTTATTATTAAAATTTACATTGTTTGTATAAATATTAATCATTGTTTTATTAAAAGGTAGTAATGGTCTTTATTTTTTAAGGCTGTGCATGGTGTAATGTGGAGGGGAGGGACTTGTCCCTGCCCCAACTTAATGTGCCAGACTTTGTTGACTCCCCTTAAAAGTCCTTATCTGACTGGTGGAGTGGACATTGGTTGGACTGGGGGAAGGCAAGGGTGGGCAGGAGGAGTGGGAGGGAAAATTGTGGTTGAAATGTAAAATGAAATTTAAAAAATAAATATTTTTTTTAAAGTTTCTTTTTTTTTAATTTTACATTCCAACCACAGTTCTCCCTCCCTTCTCTCCTCCAGCTCACTCATGCCTTCCTCCCACACAACCCCCACTCCACTCCTCAGAAAGGGTG
>LOJH01036660.1:0-10845 GCA_001685095.1 Ellobius talpinus | reverse complement strand
CGTTTTATTAAAATACATGATTGACAGAATACAGACAATTCTCCTGCACCAACCCAACAGCTGTAATGTGAGGGAAAGAGCTTTTCACACAAGAAATCTGCGATGGAGACAACTTAAAACATTCAGAAAGCAGTATTCCTTATCATCTTGCAGATAAGGTTAGTGAGATGTGCATCTCTGGTGACAATATTCCTCATCACCTTGCTAAATGAGGTGTCACACATGAGATAAGCATCTTTGATGAGTTGATCCCTGAAGGATGTGCTGAACTCTCACTGCATAATTCTGTGGTCCATAGCTAAGAAAAAGTAAAGTTATATACAAAACAAGAGAATTAGTGAATTAGAGATGGCAATGCCTATTTATTTATCTTTTACTCAGACAATTAGGTGCTTAACATAAAGGTGTAAGGCCATCATTTTAGAATTCAACAGAACTAAGGCAGATGTCATTCTCTAGATCTGTCTGGGTGGAGGACCTTGAGAACAGTGTCAATATAGGATCTTTCTTTGTGCATCTCTGTCTCTCTCCATTCTACACTACCCCCCCGTTTTAGGTTGTAAAGACTGTTTCTTGATTCATTGTGCCAACTGACTCTCCCTGTGCGATATTTGCCGACAAGCCTATTATAGCCTATTATAATAGTTTGGCTTACCTTTGAAAGAAATCATAATTTATTCAACTTGGACCAAGTGTCCTCCCTTAGGCAGCCAGTCAGGCCAGGGGAAGGAGTGGGCAAGCTGCTCTCTGCTCAGCAGGGGTTTGGGCACCATACTTCCTAGAACAAGTATGGATAGATGGGAAATTGAATAACAGGTAAGATCCGTTTGCATATGAACTTGAAAATTTAAGAAAAAAAACACATTTTAAAAGAAGAGAATAACTATTAGTCATTTTCACAATGATTCAATTATTTTTAAAGTGAATGAAATATATTTTCACTGATCACCTGTCCACATGTTGTCTTATCCCTGCTTCTGTCACATGACATGGAGGATGGTACTTTTTCACCTGTTTCTCATAGCACAGAGCCAGGAATGTACAATACTATACTATATAACTATATTTTACTTCCCTGGTATTTGGCAATAACACTAGTAAACTCTAAAGCTTTCTAGTTTAAATTTCACACACTATTCCATACTTTTCTCCTTGATATTGATGCTAACTTCCCATGCATTCCTGAAGCATTTCCTTGACCACCAAGTTCCTCAGCAGTGCTCTCTGGTACTTTACCCCTGCCCTCCCTGTTATGACAGCTTCATTCTGTTACTTTTGGTGTCCACTTGAGTTACAAGGAGCATCTCTGTTCAACTTTTTTCCTTGCTTCAGTAGAGTGCAAAATCTAGGCATTGGTGATTCTCTTGGATGGAAGCGTGCATCCATATCTGTTCACATATGTCCCAAAAATCTTCAGCAGACCACCTGCCAAGTTACTCTAATACCAACCTAGCTAGTCTTCCATGTGGCAAATAAATATGCGACACTCAGTAGGTATCCAGCCAGGGAGAGATGCTGGTGTCTTTCCTTATAGTCTCTGCATGTACCTCTGTTGATGCTCTTCTAACTTTCAGGGGGAAAATGCTTTTGACTTTAAAAATATTTTTATTTTATTATTTTATGTGTATAGTTATTTGGCATGCATGTATATATGTGCATCATATTCATGTCTGCTCTCCATGGAGGCTGGAAGAATATCTTTGATTTTGTGGTGCTTCCAGGATGCTATTTATATAAATTGATGGCTGTGAGAGTGTGGGTATCAAGACTGATCTGCTACCTGTAAAGGGCTTTCTGGAATACTTTGTGTCTTTGGTATGTATCCTGCTATGGAGTGCTTAGTTACAATTCTGAGAATCATTAAAAGTTATGTTTAATAGTCTATCATTTCTGCTATCTAGGTTGATGTTCACAATGTAAGTTGAGATTTGTTTAGTTATATCAATTTTTCTACTTTACAGATGAGTTAATAAATACTTGGGAACTAAGGAACTGAGAGTTTCCTTTACATACAAATTAATAGTCATACTAGAGAAGATATCCTTCTCCCAATTTATATCTAGAATTAGGACCCAACTCTTTGTACCAAATATCTCTAACAGTCCATTGTGCTCTGAAAAAATGAGCCAATATATTTTGTTTATATTTAAGACTTCAACAACTATAAAAATGTTAATACAAAGAAGTGATCTAACATCTAGCTTTTTCTTTTTAGAAGTCCTCTCTAGAGAGTTACTGGGGGAATTTGACCCAATTCAGTCCTAACTTTTATGTGCTCCTTTCTTGCTTTTTAGAGCTGTGCAGAGCTGCCTTTTTCACACTGTCTCTGCAGTCACTAAAAAAATTAAGAAAATCTCATTTATTTTTCCAAGTTCCATTAATAAGTCCTTATTTTGTTTGTCTTCCTTATTTTTCTGCTATATTGCTAATAAGAAAAAGCTAATGTATTTTTTTCTAGCAATCAAAATCCCCTCACAACACTGAATTCCAATTATTTAAAGAATGAATTGCATTTTGCAATTTTGGGTGGTTTGAAAAGTGACTTCAGTAAATATCTTGCCTGGAAAAAGAGATAGTAGGTTCATCACGAATAGTCCCTTCAGTCAGAGTCACAGAACAGCAGTTTGTTTAATCCTTTCTTGTCCCTTGCCCTTGGTAAAGACTTTTCATTAGTAATTTAGCTTGCATGCAAAAATTTATTTCAGCTTTAGAACTTTAATAACCTACCTAGGGTATTTCTTTTCATGAGTTTGCATTTAAAAATAGGTTCTAGTAGGTTTAAATATTACTTTTGCTTTTGGATTCTTAACAGGGTTTGTGACCCATTGACAATTTTGAAATCAAGTTTCAGCCATATTTCTGCCATGAAGACCAAACCTAAAATTGGTGTTAGGTTATGAAAAGGGTCAGGTTCATGTACCAGGCTTTATTCTTTTATTCTTCTTACATATGAAGATGCATCAAACCAAAGCCTTGGATTTTTATCTTTCAAGCAGCCTTGCTAGTTAGTTTGCCATGTATCGCCCCCATTCCTTCTTTTTTTTAAATCATCCACAGATGTTAGGTTTTGTCAAAGACTTTTTCTGAATCTATTGAAATAATCATGTTATTTCTGCCTTTGAGTTTACTTATGTGATGAATTACATTTATTGATTCACATATGTTGAAACATCCTTTCTGATATAAAGTCAACTTGATCATGATGAATGATATTTTAGATGCTATCTAGAATTAACTTTGTGGGTATTTTTTCAAGAACTTTTGTGTCACTGTTCAGTATAGAGATTGCTTTTCAAATTTCTTTAGTCTTTATCTAGGTTTGATGAAAGGGTAATAGTGGATTCATAAGTGGAAGCTTTCCTTTATATTCTATTTTATGGAATAATTTGAGTATTATTTATGTTAGTTCTTTAAGTATGGTGGAATTCTGCAGTGATTCATTTGGTTATGGGCTTGTTTTGTTGGGAGATGTTTTATTACTTCTCCAGTGTTGTTCATGGTTATAAATCTGTTTAAATGTTTTATTTTATGTTTAATTTTGATCATATGCATGTGGAAATCCATCCATTTTTGATTTTTCAATTTAGTATGATATAGATTTTTAAGTTATGTCCTTATGATTTGCTAAGTTTATTGACATTTGTCTCAATATTTCCTTTTTCATCATTAATTTTGTTAAGTTGTTTATTCTCTTTCCTTACTTTGGTTATTTTGGTTAAGGACATCATTTTAGAGAATCAACATTCATTTCATTGATTCTTTGTAATTTTCAATTCTATTTTATAATTTATACCCTGATTTTAATATTTTAATTTTTGAGAATTTCAAACTGCATTTTGATTATATTTTACCTTAATTCATACCAGTCACACCCCTACCTCTCTACCTCCCAACTACATGTTTTCTTGCTAGTTTTAAATTAATAATCCTTTGAATCCAAACTGTGTTGCCAATATAATCATTGCTGAGGGGCCATACACATGGTTGTCTATCAAGAGCTACACCCTTAAGGAAGATTAACTCCCTTATCCATGAAGCCATGAACTGTTCATAGCTCCACATTAAAGGATGGGTACTCAAAAACTCTTTTCCATTCCATGCTAGAATGCTGACTGGCTGGATTTTGTGGGGTCTTGTGCAGGTAGTCACAGCTGCTATGAGTTTATGAATATAGAGTCCTGTCATGTGTAGAAGGCATGGTTATATCCCAGTCCCCCCTGATCTCTGGTTTTCACAGTCTCTCTGCTCCCTCTTCCATGATGATTCCTGGATCTTCGGGAAAATATAACCTAGATATCCTGTTTGTGGCTGAGATTCTACTGCCACTTATTCTCTGCCCTTTGACAAGCTGTAAGTTTCTTCACTAACCACTGTCCACTGTACAAAGAAACTTCTCTGATCAGATCTGAGAGGGGCACTAATCTAGTGCAGAGAGATATGATGTAGAAGGCTGTTGTAGGGAGAGGGCCCGCTTGTTTTTCCTGGTGCCCAGCTATCTTAGCCCTGAAATAACCACACAGAAACTGTTCATTAAATCACTGCTTGGCCCATTAGCTCTAACATCTTATTGGCTAACTCTTACACCTTGATTTAGCCCATTTCTATTAATCCATGTATTGCCACGTGGCAATGGCTTACCAGGAAAGATTCGGCATGTCTGATTCTGATGGCTCCATGGTGTCTCTCCCTGACTGTGCTTTCTTTCTCCCAGAATTCTGTTCTGTTTTCCCCACCTAACTCTGTTCCTCTATAGCTCTGCTATAGGCCCAAAATAGTTACTTTATTAACCAATGAGAGCAACAAATAGATAGATGGCTTCCTACACCAGAGGACAGTTTAATACTTTGTCAATTTAGTAAAATAATGCTAGTAGGTTTTTTCTTGGGGCATTAGAACCCCATTATGGGTTCTTGGCCAGACTTGTAATACCAGCATATTTTCCTTCCAATGGAGCAGGTCTGAAAGTCCATCAGAAAGTGATCGGTTACTTCCATGGCATTTATGTCACTATTGTGCCAATTGGCATATCTTGCTATGGTAGTCATTATTGCAATTCCCAGGATTTATATCTGGCTAAGACTCTTGATTTTTTTGTCCTCCAGCAACCTGGGTAGCATTATGAGGATAATAATGAAGGCTTGTTAGAAAACAGTTCCTTTTCAGTACCAACTTGATTTCACCCCATTCTGTGGTAAGTGTGTGTGTTGTCTTCAGCAATAGGATTTTACCACCAAGTCCTTGTGGCAATAAAGAACATTGTCTATAGCTATATTGTTTTGGGAGTCTCCATGACCCTTCTGACCTACAACTTTACTGGAGATATCCCAAACTTAGGCTTTTTATTTAGTCACTTATGTCTTCTCCAATATTAATTATTTTTTTTGTCTACTAGTTGGGCTTTGGTTCACAGCATTTACAGATAGGTAAGCCCCTTGATGCCTTTATTCTTCCAGCAGCCTTCATAGCACTCTCCTGCATTTCAACAGCTATCTAGTAGACAGGATGTTCCTGTACAGCTCCAACTTGTTTTCTCTGTATCTTGCAACTGAGAAATGCATTATCTTTAGCAGTATAGCCTTTTAAAACAATAATGTATTTTTATTAATACTTAGAATTTCAAACTAAGTGTTGTGATATTTATTCTGCATGCTGCTGCTTTGTGTCCCCTCTTTGTTTAAAGAAGAGACTATCTCCTAGCTGATTTCCTGGTCCTCTGGCTCTTACAATGTTTCCAACTCCTCTTCTGCAATATTGTCTGAACATTAAGTGGAAAGGTTGTATTATAAATGTATTATTTTGGGGTGAACATAACACAGTAAGTTTTTCCCTGAATTTTGATCAGTTGTGGCTTTCTGTAACAGTATCCATCTCTTGCAAAAAGAGTCTTCTTTGATGAATGATGAGAACAACATATTTCTGTGGAACTAAGGATAAGTATTTGGAATGCACTTTGAGATTATACTGATTTAGGAAAGTATCTGTAGTGTATCCTTCTCTAGGTTCCATGAGCAATCTATTATTATCTTCTACTTCTGGTGGGCAAGCTAGAGGAATGATACAAAGGTATAATATTTTCGGGAGTTCTGATGCCTCCATAAAATCTCTTGTCGAGGTGCATCTCACCAAAGACTGGGAATTTTATTTGGAGCCCACTACTTTTAGAAATAACATTATCTAGCCACCATAACTCCATTCAATCTGTTTTATTATTTTTTTATGTTATAAAGTGATATTTTCATGTTATTTTCATATATTCTTCATTTTGGCTAATCTACCTCCCACACCCTCTTCTCCTTAATCTTTCACTTCCCTTCTTATTTAAACATTTTTTCCACCCAGTATTCTCCCTCATTACTCTCCTTTAACTACATTCTGCTTTTCCCCTCTCTTAAAAGATCCTATCCTCAATGTTTGCTACCTTCTACAGGTGCTCCATGTTAAACAACCAGGACAAAAGTCTCAAAGCCAGGGTCCATATATGATAATGAATATGTATCATTTTGTTCTGGGCCTCCATTAATTTACTCAATACTATTTTTTCCTAGTTCATCCATTTTCCTGAAAATTTTATGGGTAATAATAATTACTGAATAATTTTTCATGGGTAATTATACCACATTTTTGTCATCTATTCATCTGGAGGAGCTAAGTCAGAATGTTGATTACACTGTGAACTCTGGAACTCTGGCATGCCTGAAGAATAAACTGGTTACACATTGGCCCTGGAACCACTGGGATATGTGTCCTAGTCATGAGGTGGACTCTGCAACTATTGGAGTAAAAATCTTGGGCCTGCACTGAATTCTGGCATGGCTGGAGTATAAACTCTGGCCCCATACTGAACTCTATCACCATTTGAGTCAGAGCCTCAGTCCTCCACTGACACTGCAGTCAGTGTTAGCCCTATGGTGAACTTTTGGACTCCTAGAGAATAAACCACAGTCATTCACTGATGTAGTGATGTACTGCTGTAGTGAAAAGTTCCACCCCCATTATTTAAAATGTCATGGCAATGTTTTTATTATAATGGGTCTATAGTATTGCTTGAAGTCAGATATATTGGTACCTCCAGCATTATTCTTTTTACTTGCATTTAGTTTGTTTTGCCAGAATCTGTTGTGCTTCCATATGGACCTTAAGAATATTTTCTCTATTTCAGTAAGGAATGGTATTGGAATTTTGAGGTTGTTTTGAACAGGAAGATTGGTTTGCTAGGCCAGTTATTTTTATAATATTAATTCTGCTAACATGGTTGTGAGGACATCTTTCTACCATTGTTTTCTTCAATTCCTTTTTCAGTGTATTTTATTTTTCAGATTATAATACAAGATTTTCCCTTACCCTTCCTCCCTCTAAATCTTCCTATTCCAAAACCTGCTCTTTCAAATTCATAGCCTCATTTCCATTAATTGTTATTACCTGCAGATATGCATATACATATAATCATAAATATAATATGCTCAGTCTGTATAATGTTATTTGCATTTATGTTTTTAGGGCTGATCATTTGTTATTGGGTAGCCAATAGTTGTAAAACTATTTCTCCTGTTCTCAGTGTTTCTTGTTTGCCTGTAGTTCTTTGTGTAGGGTTGAGGCCTCATGGAATTTTTCCTGTCCACTTTGGTATATCTATCCTGTGCTTGTTCAGCTCATATTTATGCAAAAATGCAGGTGAAACTTTATAGGTATAGATTCCTACATTACAAGGAAACACAGTCTCACAGAAAACTCCCTGACCTTCTGACTCTTACACCTTTTCTGACCCCCTTTCCTCAATGTTTCCTGAGCCTTAGGTATGGGAGTATTTTGTAGATGTATCCTTTGGGATTTGACTTCATGACTCTACAGTTTTTGACAATTTAAATGTTTTATTACTGAATTCTGAATTTTCTTCAGATTATTATATAATTATATTTATCCCTTCTGATTGTAGTTTTCTATAGCTGTTGCCATCTGTTGCAAAGATAATTTTCATTGCTGTGGGGTGAAGACTACACTTATCTGTGGGTTTAAGGACAAATGTCTGGGGGTTATGCTGGATTCGTAAACAATAATTGTAGGTTTTTTCACCTATATACAGGATTTCGCTACCATTGAGTAGTTAGCTAGGTTTCCAGTACCAGACATTCCCCTCTTGTTGAGCAGATCTTAAGTCTATTTAGAGAACTGTTGGCTTCTGCCAAAGTATGCATGTTGCCACTGTATCCTTAGGGTTATTGTGCCATTATGGTTGCTGATGTGGTTCATATGCATCATTACTAGACAGGGCTTATTTGAGGTTATTGTGAATGTGATTATTTCCTGATTTCCTTGTCAAAATGTTTGCCATTAATAGATAGGAGGGATGCTGACTCTGGTAAGTTAATTTTGTATCTTGCTACTTTGATTAAAGTATATATTTTGCTTACAGGTTTTCTTGTTAAATTTTAGAGTCATTTGTATAAAGAACCATAAATGCTGCAAATAAGGGCATTTTGATATTGTATTATCCCATTTTTATCACTTTTATCATTATTGTCTGAATGTTCTAATTAAGATTTTGAGCCTATATTGAAAGGATCTGTAGAGAATAAACTCCCTTTCTTATTCCTGATCTTAGTGTAAATGCATTGAGTATATTTTCGTTTAGTATGTTATTTGTCTAGAGGCTTAACATAGATAATGTTTATTATGTTGAAATGTTTCTGTCATTCCCAGTATCTTCAGAATTTTTAACATGAAGGGATCCTAAATTGTTTATGGCATTTTCTATAACCATTGAAATTATAATATGATTTTTGTTCTTGATTTTATTTTCTGTGGTATATTATGCTTATTTATTTGCATTTGTTGAAATATTCTTTCATCTTTGGAAGGAACCCATCTTGATTATGTTTAATGGAAGCTTTAAATGGTTCTAGAATCCCTTTTGGAAGTATTTTTTTCAGAATTTTTGCTTCTATATTTACCAGAGAGATTGGTCTGTAATTTTCTGTTTGTTATTGTATCTTTATATGGCTTTTGAACAAGGATATCATTGGGTTTAAAATGTAAGGCTTAAAGTGTTTATTCATATGTGACTTCTCTAAATTTTTAATGTAGGAATGCTTAGATTGCTATAAACTTCCTTCTTAAGAATACTTTTGGTGTATCCTTTAGGTTTCAGTAGGTTTTGTATTTATTTTAATTCAATGTAACACCTTTTGGATTTCTTTCTTGATTTTTTCAATTACTTGTTTAGTTGTATATTTAATCTCCACAAGTTTGTGAGAAATTCAGATATTAGGATCATAGTGCAGGACTACTTTCTAGTTCTGTTTGCTTGAAATAACTTTTCCCCATTCTTTCAACTTAAGGAAGTGTCTGTCTTTGATGACAAGATGTATATCTTGAAGCCAGAAAATGGATCTCATATTTTAATACAATCTTCTATTTTGTGTCTTTTTATTGGTTAATTATAATTAAATCACTAAACAAAATATAGTTAGTATTTATAGTTGTTACTAAAAGGTAGATTTAAAATGTTTATTGATTTATTTTACATCTTGACTGCAGTTTCCCATTCTTCTTCTCCTCCCAATCTTGCCCCTCCACCTCTCCTCTGCTTCCCCCCATCGTCCATTTCATTTTTGTTTTTATTCAGAAAAGAACAGGCCTCCTATGGATATCAACAAAACATGGCATGTGAAGTTGTTGTAAGACTAAGCACCTTCCCTTGTATTAAGGATGAGTAAGGCAACCCAGCATAAGGAATAGGGTACTAAAGCCAGAAAAGGAGTCAAAGGACAGCTTCTGCTCCCACTGTTAGGAGTTCCACAAGAAGATCAAGCTACACAGCTGTCACATATGTGCAGAAGTTCTAGAAGAGTCCCATGAAGGCTCCCTGGCTATCATTTTAGTCTCTGTAAACTCCTAAGAGCCTAACATAGTTGATTCTATGGGTTTTCTTGTGATATTGTTGACACCTCTGGTTGAAAGGTACATATTAATTCATGTGATTTGTTGATTTTATAGCTTTTGGTGTTTATATAATATTCATTTGTAGTATCTTCTATGTTTTTCCTGTAGCATCTTGGGTATGCTCACTCTCTTCAGTCTGAAGAATTCCTTCCAGTATCCTCTGTAACTGACTTAGTGGTCATAAATTCTTTTAGATTGCTTTTCTCATGGAATGGTTTTCTTTCACCATCAATTATGGCATTTTTTAATGTATAGTAGTATGGGTTGGGAACTGTGGTCTTTCTTTGCCATTCTGGTATGTGGAGTTTCGTTAAGAAATTAGCTATTACTATAATGAACCTGCCTTTGTATGTGACTTACTTTTCTTTGCAGCTTCCAGTATAGCTGATGTTTGCACAGTTCTTAGTTTTAACATAGCATGAGAAGTTTCTTTTCTGGTTTTGTCTATTTGTGTAGGTGGAGGCCGCTTGTTTGTTCCTGGCTGCTCAGACCACAAAATAATCACAAAGAAACTATATTATTTGCAATACTGTTTGGTCAATAGCTTAAGTGTACTTCTATCTTACTCTTATGTCTTAAATTAATCCATTTCTATTAATCTGTGTATCACCATGTGACTGTGGCTTACTGGGTAAAGTTCTGGTGCATCTGTCTCTGTCAGAGGCTACTAAGATTCTCTCTGACTCCACCTTCTTTCTCCCAGCATTCAGTTTAGTTTTCCCACCTAGTTCTATTCTGCTAAATCACTGGCTGAAAGAGATTTATTAATTAACCAGCAAAAGCAACATATAGACAGAAGGACTTCCCAAACCAGTCTGCTTCAAGAGGATAATTGGTTCCTTATGGAGTTTGTTAGCCATTTGGGCAAGAAACTGCTCTTGACTGAACTGCTTGACTGGACTTGCA
>LOJH01036659.1:0-14927 GCA_001685095.1 Ellobius talpinus | reverse complement strand
TGTACTAGAAAATTATACCTTGTTTGAGAGAAAAGTCATCTAAGTGACCAACCAAGCTCCAGAAATAGCCTGGACATTTTTTCGCTCTAAATGGGTCAGTTTTATAAAATGCTGAAACTGTGCATTGTAATCACACCCACTTTGTATCCACTAAATTGTACCATAGAAATATTTTACCACACATTACCCTTATATATATATATATAAACTATTAAAATGTTTACCTAGAATAAGCCATTTTGAGTCAATAGAAACAGATATCACAAAATCAAATAATGATTTGAATAGCATTTTTTTAATATTGGTGGTCAACAAATAATGAAATATGTCTTCCTTACTAAATGACTTAGACAAATGGCTAAAATTGTAACATATTTCTCACTACACAAACACTGTAATCTAATTATAGTTGAACTCATTCTTTTACATTCATCTGTGTTCAAGTATTTATAGCACTAAGTTTCCTATCTCTGTGATGTTACTTCTGAGTGGTCAGCTGTTTCCTTATTATAAGGTAGCTCATCTTCTCTTCTGCCTCTTATTTTTAATACATAAAGAATGCTTTATTGGTAGGACAAATAGGATTGAGGAAAACATTTATTGTTCTGTAAATCTTGCTCCTCTGGGACTGACCCTGTTTGTTCCATTATGAATTCTAGCTTTCTTTTAATTATTATCAATTCATTTTACAGATCTGTAGTGGGGTCATTTGAAATAGAGTTCAATCATCTTCAATTATTTGCTATTATGTGTTATTATCTGTGTACACAATTATTTAATTATATTGCACACCCATAAAATTTTGGTGCTGTTTATAAAATCTTCATACAGTTCCTTCCTAAGCCAATGATTTGAAATGAATTTCTCCTCATCATTACGTTAGCTTTCACCATGCAAATAGTTTTCAGTTTGAGTGCAATGGGATTTAACGACATTGTCTTCGTGACATGTTTGCAGCACTGTATTTTCACTCTTATCTCAGATTCACGGGGTTTTACATCTTTTCTTTTCAGCACTTTGTGTTGTGACTCACATTTCATTTGTTTTTATTTAAATACTTATAAACTTTTCATCATCAAACTTACTGTAGTCTTTCAATATTTTTTCAGTTTTATAGGCATCTTTTGTTTTTTTATTGTCTCAATTAGGATTGACCTTTTTTCTACTAGTTCAATATTATCTTTGCACTTTTATCTTATTTTATCTGACTAATTCTGGTAACCAGAATTTTGTAGTTTGTACCCTTTAAAATGTCACATAATTATATATTTGGTTTAATGTTACTTACATAAAGTTACCTTAAGAATGATTTATTTATCTGATCATTAACCTTGTTTTTACTTGTCATCTGTTGTTTTGTCAGTCTAAACATTTTAAATTGGAGTATGCTGCTATTATAGTTTATGCCTAAAATGTATTCTGATGAGCCTATTTTAAATTGGAGAATGCTGCTATTATAGTATCATTTTTTGTGAATTTTTCAACATTTCTGAAATATGCTGCTTAATTTGGTTTCAGGTGTAAAATATAAATATAAATAAGAATGCAAAATACCAACATCATAATAATAATGCCTAAGACAAGCTCTAAGAAATCGTAAGTTCATTGAGAAAAAGTTATGTGTAGAAAAGCTACTCAATATATAACTACATTTTTTCTTGTTATTCTTATTGAAAGGTGGTTTTGTCTCTTCATTGTAAATCAGGTGGTCTTGCATACCTGGTGGCACTTGACCTAAATATTCAATCATGCACCAGCCTTCTTCTCTATAATAAGACTTGCCATAACTGGTCACCGACATCTTGAACACAAACAAATCTAATTCTCTTTGTTGTCCAAGCGTATAGGACACAAGAATTCCTACACCATTTAGATTGTATCACCTGATATAAATAACCCAGGTATTATTTTACAGTGTATGGAAGATATGCAATTTTATGCAGATACTAAGCCATTTTATGTAAGGAATTTGGCTTTGCAAGTTTTGGTACCATGGGACCATAGAATTTTTTTTCTACATATATCAAATGTAAACAACTCCAAAGGCTCACAAGAGCCTCCATTGTCTAGCTAAAGTAATGCAAATTTCAAGAAAAGCTTTATGTAAGTGTAATGTGGAGAAAATTGAAGGGAAAAGTACATTAACATAATATAAAGTAAATAAATTAGAACCTTAATGTAGTTCATGAATTCAAAATAAAAACAAGTCCTTACTGTTTATAATAGTTTTCAGAATTTGTGTATCCTTACCACTTGCTTTGCTTGCCTATTCATAAGTATCTGTTTGGGCTCTGTTTCAATTTTTTTCCATTGGAACAGCAATTCCATTTTGCTAGCTATGACACTAATATATCCATGCAGTCTTTGCTTTTTATCATAGAACAATTTTGATAACCTTTTCAGTTTAATAAGGTATCTTTCATCTTTTCTTTTATTTGCACTCAAATGAATGTTTTGAAAGAGATATTGTCCAGAAGTTAGTGCCATTCTTTAGTGTATTCAAGATTTATAATTCACGTCTAGTTCCCATTTGAACTGCTATATTCTAGCATGCACAATGTTTGTAATAAAGTTCTGGCTTTTAAATTGAATTCATGTCTGTGAGCATGCTATCTGAATTTTATTTAAGAGATGACAGAAAGCAGAACATAGTTTAATTTCCTCTGACTCTGAAGAACTTTATACATAATATCTGATAAAATTTTATTAGCTTAAATTATAGTGGCTTTTCATCAAATTTAGCTATTATTCACAACATTTTTTCATATTGGATATATCATACAGAATTTGCAAAAATTTTGACTTTGTTTAATTAGATAACATTGAAATAAATCTTTATTTTTTTTCCTGTAAAGAATATAGCCTTCTCAATATCACAAAATAATAACTGAAACTTTTTCTGGAATATTGGTAATGGTTAATAATCTCACTGCCTCTCTCTTCTTGCTTGTTCTTTTTTACCCTCTTCCTCTCTCTTTCTGTTGTTCTTCCTTTCTTGCTTAGATAGGGTCTCATTGCACCCTGTCTAGCTTCAACCCCAAAGCAATTCTACTGCTGCATGCTCCCAAATATTGGGCTAGAGATTTGGTCCAGCATGCTCAGCACAACAATATCTTTGCATTTCAATAATGAGGTATATCATAGATTATAACTTAATAAATTCATTTATGAAATTTATATTATCATATGTTTTACAGTTTTTATTATCACTAGTCTTTTTTGACTCATGGTTTATACATTGCTAATAGAATTATAGCTAAAGAAAACAAGAATACATATGTAACTATATAATTGCATAACATACTCTATTATATAAACCTAGATATATGTTCACATACAATACATAATTATATAAATATGTACATATATGAGCATGTAGGTACTTAGTCTTATATGTAACCAAGACTGTTTTTAAATTCATGATCCTCTTGACTCAGATTCAGTATTGCACACAGTAAGCTGAGCCTTTCTAGATCAATTAATTTAAATACGGCAATCTTCAACAACCAGGCCCACAGAAGAGGAAAATCTCTCATTAAGATTCTGTTCCCAAGTAATTGCAAAATATGTCTAGTTGACACCTAAATCTAAGTATCATAAGGCATAACATTTTCAATTTTTAATTTTAATGATGGTCAAGTTAAATGAGTTAATGAAGGAATTATTTGGTAAAAAAGAAAGAAAAATGGAAAAAGTAGATACTGTCACTTTTTTTCAGTGAGTGGGATACTTCATATAGAATATGGAATGGGTGGGCAAAATTAAAAGTAGATTTAAAATGAATTACTTAATAAGAAAAATTGATTTTGCATATTTCTATTAAAGTCTGTTAGTTCAAAATCAGAGGATATAACTTGAATATTTTTCTAGTTTCAAATCTGTCACTTTTTGTGTGTTTGGGGTAGATAAGGACCTAAAAGTATAATGAATATGGAAAACATGAAAGTCACTGCCTCAGAATAACCATTATAATATATATATATAATGTTATATATATATAACACACACACATATATATATATATATTCATTGAGATGCATAAAGTTTGGTATCAGGCAACTGTGTGAGTAACTACATCAGTATAACTGTGGATGCTTTCATTTGCAAACTCATTACAATGAAATAATTGTTTAAAATTATTTTTTAAAATTATCTCTGCATTTATCCATTTTCTTAGCTCTAAATGAAGTCATTTGAGCAAGATTAATTTGCAGCAGTATATAGTTTGTTTTTAAGTTATTACCTATTAACATATTTCATCATCTCATGTATTTGATGAATGCTTATATGTGTAACTCTTCAAATATTTACAAAACTATTTTTAATACAAATCTACTTTCTATTTTTAGGTCTTTTTGGCTGAATACTCAGGACCTCTACTAATATACATTCTTTTCTACTTGAGGAGCTCATACATATATGATGTAAAGGAGAGCTCTCAATGGCCTCGACACCCTGTGGTACAGTAAGTGACACATGGGAACATAAAAGGTGACAGAAAGACCCATAATGATGATGGGATTACTTTTCCATAATTACTCTGTCAGATAAAGACACCAAGAATTAAAGTTAATCTAACTTTTGGACCAGTATGTTTTAGCACTCAGCACAGTATAAGAGATCAATTTCTATGCATGGCTGAGTCATAGCTGCCCCTTGCATCAAGAAAATATGTTGAACTATATAAGTATAATGCAGATATATATATATATATATATATATATGATTTCTAAGGTTCATAGTATAATTTTTACTAATTCATACAGCTTTTATAAAATAAAATTGAAGGACCTGGCATTGTGGAGCATACTTTAAATTCCAGCATGCTAGGAGAGGAAGAGGAAGGATGATTTCTGTGAATTTTGAAGACAATCTCTTCTATATAATGAGTATCAGCAGAGCCAGGGCTACAAGGAAAGATCCTATCTCAAAAACAAGACCAATTTGGATGGCAGTGGATCAATGAGATGACCCAGAGGACCAAGAGTCCAGCCCTTGGAAGCCTCTGTGCATTCTTGGGGGATTCTGCTGCTGTCTTAAGGGCCAAGGTCAAGGTCACCACCAGGCTCTTTGAGGTACAAACAAAATAAGGAGTTCATTCCTGTCACCAAGGTGGGCTGCATGGTCAAGGATGTGAAGATCATGTCCCTGGAAGAGATCCACCTGTAATCCCTATCCATTAAGGAATCCAAGGTTGTTGACATTTTCCTGGAAAAACCCTCAAAAGACGAGGGTCTAAACATCAGGAAGTCATGCTGATGTCTATAGTTCATGCTGCCCATGGAACCATGTGGAAGATCATGATCCATGCTGTTCCAGCTGTTATGGGGAAAGAAGCTTTTTTTTGCAGTGGTATCAATAATAGTATACTCATTATACTCATAACTGAGAATGAGAAACATTGAAAGCTCCTGTGACAGCAGCCTCCCTCCAGAGTAAAAGCAACAGTCCAGACAGGTCTGTGAAAAGATACTGAAGTGTAGCTCTTCACAGTTGATGACTTCTGGCAACACAGAATCAGAGTTGGGGGAGCACCCAATTATCTACAAGGGTCTGCCCACTAAGAGTTTGACCATGCTCCAATAAGAATATGGGCAACACAAATTGGACTTGGTGTATTTTTTGAGGAGTTGGACATGAAGGTGAGAGGTTACACCTGGGAGGAAGGGGAAGGGGTGTGAAAGGGGTGTTTGAAATTTGTATGAAATTCTCAAATAATTAATAAAAATATTATGTTGGAAATAATAAAATAAAAAATGAGAGAGAGAGAGAAAGAGTGCAGAAGCAAATTACAGATTACGAGCAGACCAGGTTCACAGCTTTTGCCACCATTGGGGAGTATAATGGTCGTGCTAGTCTTGGTGCTAAGTGCTCCAAGAAGGTAGCTACTGACATCGGAGACCACTATCTTGGTATCTTGCAAAGCTTTCCACCATGGCTGTCAAGAGAGGATTCTGCGGGAACAAGAATGGAAAATCTTACCCTATTCCGTGCAGGGTGACAATCCACTGTATCTCTGTGCTGGTCCCTGCCCAGAGGCACTGCCATCTTCTCTGCTCCTATTCCCAAGAAGCTGCTGCTGCTGGCCATTATCGATGACTACTACACAGCAGTGAGGGGTTGCACTGCCACCCTGGGAAGCTTTGCTAAGCTCACTTTTGATGTCATCTTCAAGACCTACAGCTATTTGACAACAGATCTCTGGAAAGAGACCAAGTCCACCAAATCATATGAGGAATTCACTGCCCATCTGGGAAAATCAACACCAGAGTCTCAATTCAGAGGGCCTAAGTTCCAGCTGTGACTACCAAGTAGAGCTTTCATACAGAAGAAAAATTAAAGTGAATTAAATCTGTTAAAACATAATAAGCTTGAATAATCTTAAATCATATTTTCTTAAATTCAGAACTTTCCTCTATCCTAGCAGGCGTTGGTTGAAACTCCCACTTCAGAAGATTTTAGTTTGATAAAAGACAAAACAATTTATTAAGGCACAAATGGTTAAGCGTTGCTCAGTTAGGCGTAGTAAGCAGTAGTAAACAACAAACAGTGCATGTCATGCAGTGCAGAAACAAGAAAATACACTTGAAATTATAAAGTTGTGTATGATTTAAACAATTAGCAATGTTGCATAGGCGCATAAGAAGGAGCTATTAATGAAAAAAAACGTTTTGCTGGATACTTTTAGTAAGTTCAAACCCCAAAGTAAGTAGTACTTGTTGTTGTTAGTAGTAGGACAGTTATCAAAACATGCTATGTAACTGCGGTAGTTAGTCTTATGTGGAAACAATGCATCCCTTATTCCCTCTCCAGGTCTATCTCCGTGCCTCTCAGGAGAATGAATATTAAAAGGAGGGGTTTCCTTATTCAAAATACCACATTAAGAAGTGTTACAAGGAAAAAAAAACCTAAAAGTCAAATTCCATGACTTAGAAATATTCCAACTGAATTAAGCAAGAACATTGAGATCCTATGGACACTGTAGTCAAAATAACAAATTTGACCCTTACTATTTTATCTCAAAGATGTTGAGCTGCATCCTTGCTCAGGACTTATTGTCCTGATTCTCCACTCACTGCACTTCACATAACTTGTTCTACCATGTCATTCCCAATTCCCATTCTCTCTTTCTTCTTAATTATCTATATTCCAAGCATGATGTCAACATATTCTCACTTAATCATTCCAATGACTTCCATAAATCTTGCTAGTTTGACTTGCTTCTAAACAATTTACTATTTGAAACTCTTACTGTGATCATTTTGATAATTTTCCCTCATTTGAATTTAACTTCAACCATAGACGCAGTAAATTGTTGACATGGTGTGGCTTATAAGGCTCATTGATTATTTATGGCTCATTGGAATAATTCGAATGACTTGAATTATGAATCCATTATGTACATGTTTATTTCACCTATTTAACTAATAGGTCAGATTTCAACTAGTGAATCTGACAACTGTTCTTTTTTGAAAGTGATTTGTGATCCAAAGTAGTTTAGTGCACTGTAAAAACAGAAGGCTGGCTAATGTAGCCATTCACAGAGGAAAAACAAGAAATTGATTCTTGATAATAATAGCTTGTCAAGTAAGGTTTGAAATATTAATTGCTTCATTTAGAATAGAATATATAATTTATTTAGAGAGCGAGTTGAAGGCCTTGGAAGGAGAAGGTAATGACACTTGTATTTTCACATCCTAGAATATATTGAATAAACAGCACTGCATGGAGGATGATCAATTTTAGTCTCAAGTGAACGGACAGTGACTACTACTCTTAAACACATACATGCCAGATAAAATCTTGGTAACAAATACCACATGTTTTCCAAAGCACAAAAATGTAAAGCTTCCACAAATAATTTCCTTTAGTTACACAGGTCTGAGCAGTTATCAGAGATTTATGAAACATTTTACCTGATTCAAAAGCAGGTGATCTCAAAACAGCACCACTGGAGGGTGAGAACGTGTTTATGATGAAGTGCTAATCAGAGGTAGCAAAGAAACTACGAAATTAACATAGACTGTTATGACTGTCGTTGGAGACCTCAAACAACTTAATTTCCAAGCCTTCTTTCTGAATACACCACAGATATTGGACATTCAAGTTGGAGGAATCCAGGTGGAACAGACCTGGAAGACTACTGCCTGACACACAGTTGCCATAGTAACGCAAGGAAGTATGTAAGATGGCCAGGGAGCAGAGCAATCAATAGCCATAACCGTGCAAAACACATCAATGGCTGACTTGGCAAAATATACTCAAGGATGTATTAATGACACATCTATTTTGGGGATTACTGATAGCCCTTTAATTGGACTGAAGGCCCAGCAAGTATGAGGGAATTTTACCTGGTATTGTAAACATTTGGTTTAGTAATATGTGGTTATTTTTTCGTGTTTTATTTTCATTTCAGTCACTACCACACACAGTATTTTTTCAAAACAGCACTTGCTCTGATCACTAAACTAAAAGTCTTATATTAAAAAAATAAATGATATATTAAAATGCTTAATACACTCAATTGCTTAAGGTATATTATCTTCGAGTGATGTTTGTTATAAGATTTTAAAGAACAATAAATTTTTATAAACATTTTACCTTTTACTTACAGTAAAATAGTTAAATATGTTAGCAGAAAATAAATCCTTTTAATTATATCCAGGGAAATTGGCTACACTAAAAGACATTTGATAATTACTTTCAAAATGCTAGTTTGTAAAAATGGCAAGAGGAAGAGATTTCAATTGCAAGGGAAACAAGCATCAGACGAGACAAATGTGGAAACATGTCAGGTAGACAAGTCAAATAAAGGATGCTTTATGATAGCACGGAAAATGAAAGTCAAACCTTCTCAATCTTATAGCAATTGCTAAAGGACAACCAAACAATTAAAAGGTAGTTTTGAATATTTCAAAATGTCAACTGCACACAATACAAGCATTGGATATTTTTTTAAACTTCTTCATTCTCTGCTTTAATCTCCAGACAGTTTCTTATGAAAGTATTGTTAGTTATTATTTTTATTCCTCCTCCTAGGATATATGGATGCAAAAAACTTTATGACTGATATGGAATGTTTCTTGTATCATCAGAAGTTAATTTTGATACATTTGTATTAGTTTAGTCAGTAAATAAACTTGGAAGTTGTTTATCAAAATAAGTAAACAAATATGGTTATTAGCACTACATAAAATTTCTTGTTAAATGATACATTATGAAATACTTTATAATTAAAATATTTGCTATAATATATGCATATATAATTATAGATACATATCTATATGTATATGACAGGAAGCAGAAATAATATTCCAGGCACACGTATTTACTGTCTGGAGAAGGACAAGAAGGAAGAGGGGCATGGGTGTGACAAGCCATGTACTAAGCATATAATATATACTTGTCAGAAACCTTAAAAAGTAACTGAACTTATAAAAGTCTCATAATATCATGTAAGCACCTGTGCTTACTTATGGGCCCAAAGTCACCTGATACAGCCACAAGGATTTAAATCAGGGCCCTTCGAGGAACCACAACACAACTGAGGCTGTGGCAGTTTTATTGGAGCAATCAGACATATCATACATTTATCTGAAACAGAATATAATGGCAATTCCCAGGGTCAGTACTGTTGTAGTTTCCAGGAAATAGTGAAGTTTGAAAGGCTTACAGTGTTCACAAAATTAATATCTAAGACCAATTGTCTTTCTATACTTCCTTGACTCCTAAGAAAACATACAGAGAAACATTAAGTGGCCTGAATATTGCACTGCCTGAGAGAATGCATTGGTCTCTTAGGCACTAGAAGGGACATTGTGTCCCAGGAGCCATGGGCTCTAACCTGAAAAGGCTAGGACGCATGCCTCTCAAGGCAGCTAGGTCAGGCCAACTCCATGGCTCCCTACGATATAGCAAGGAGGTTTCTGGAGAGCAAATTAGTTGATTATTAATTTCTTCATTTTCTAGCTTGGCTTGCTTCTGCCATTGCATCCACTACATCCGGCACCTTCTGGAAACATTATTTGTCCATAAAGTCTCTGCAGGACACAGTCCTACAAAAAACTTGATAAAGGTGAGAACTGAGACAAGTTATGTTTTTTTTTGACTAGGAAAAAACAAATAGTAATACATTGCATCATTGTTTTAGGTAGGGTTTTATTTTCTCTGGGAAGGGGATCCATTATGACTCAAAACAACTTGGGGAGCAAAGAGTTTATTTCACTTTCTATTTATTAGACTATCACTGAGGGGTGGCCTGGAGACAGGAACTAGAGAAGCGGAGGTCAAGGGGGAGTGGTGCTGATATTTTGATATTCCTTTTTTGTGCACCTGCTTTGTTATGTGCCCAGGACCATCCGGACAGGAAAGCCATGAATCATAATGGCATGGGTTCACCCACATCAGTCACTCATTAAGAAACTCTCACTCAGACTTGCCTACATTCAAATCTTATAGAGACATTTTATCAATGTGTATTCTTTCTATGTAGACAACTCTAGCTTTTTTCAAGCTGAAAACAAGTAATCATCAACAAAACAGGACCATCTTCTATATGATAATTACCTTTTCCTTAAAACTAGGTTTTTCTCTTCCTTAGTTGAGTTAGCATATATCATACATTTTCCTTGAATTTTATTTGAGCCTTAATCTTAGTTAATCTACAGGGAAAGGCCTTTTTAAAGCATAGTTTTAAGTAGATCATGCATGGAAAAGTCTTCACTGTGAGCACTCATATTCCTTAAAACCATTTGAAAAGGAAGAACCCACAAAGTAATGTGTAGATATAGCTGCCAGTGATGCTAGTATCTGAAATGTGAAAAAGGAAATAAACCATGTGTCCAATGTCAAGAAACTATGAAGAAAATTGGAAATTTTTCAAAAATTGTATTGAAAACAGACATTAGGAAACACTACAATTCAAGTTTTCAGTTCAAGTTCAAATGTCACTTATCTTTCCACTGGAATTTTATTATTAAAATAGTAAGAAACTCTTACCACAATTATTCCTTTCATGAAAATATCTACAAAATACTTTTAATTGTTTCATTGTTTTAAATAAAAATGAATTTTAGAATGATTACACAGCCTTGCCTTTGACCTATCAATTTGTAAAGTATGTTTTAGCCTCTTTGACCAAATCTGACACTTTTGTTTTACAATCAGTCAACATATGCTTGTGTTAACTATGGTCACCATTGTTTTATTTAGTGTTAATACTTTGCTATAGATCATTTCTCTTTGTTTATTAATATCTTCATGAAAATGAATAATTCTTGATAAATAATTATAAATTTTAAATCGTTATTTGAACTTTGTCTCAAATACTCATTAATATAAAAACAAAATCATGGCACTAAGTTATATGTTTACTCCCATAAAGCTACTAAAATGTAGCTTTAAACTCTGCCTTATGACGGGAAGAAGCATTCCATGTATCCAGTTCAGGTGCTTTATAAAATATGCTGCAATACCTAGTAGTTCTGTTGGAGAGACAAAGTCCTGTGGGCCCCTCCTTGACCTGTGGTACTGATGATAGATTCTGCAGTGTTCTTGATTCATTGAAGGCCATCCATAAGCTTTGAGGACATTCTTGCATTACCTGTATTATGAGCAGAAAGCAGGATCACACAGACTTCCAAACTTCCAGTACTTTTTTTAATTAAGTAATTTATTTTTTAAAATTTCATTTTACATTCCAACCACAGTTCTGCCTCCCCCCCTCCTCTAGTTCCCCCCATCTTCCCTCTGCCCCAGCATGCCCGCTATGCACTCTTCCCAAGGGATTGACACACATGGTGAGTCAACAAAGTTGGCACATTAAGTTGGGACAGGACCAAGCCTTTCCCCTGCATTAANCAGAAATAGATTCTAGTCTTACTGCAAGGTGCCTCACAGATAGTCTAAGCTTCATCACTGTCTCCCACATAGGGAGGGCACACCGATAGGATTTGCTAAAGGATGTGAAGGCAGGAAGATCACAAGTTTGAGGCTAGCCTGGCCTACACATGTTTAAGGATTATACTTTCAGGGATCATTTCTATAGTTTGTTACTTCAGTTTTTACATTCTCAAAACTTAAAATTCAGCATAAGTCTCTGAGACTTAGAAGACATGCTATAAATATCTTGTTCAGAGACAAACCAATCAACTCTTTGTAATCCTTCACATTCAACTCAAAGAAAAGCTTCTCTGAGTAAGAGCATAACATTTGTCTGATGGTAGAAATGTAAATGTTTAAAAATCAGCACTGCGCCATGACAACTCAGTTAAAAACTATATTAAATTCACCTAGAGGGCTTAGGACTTCCTCAGGTACCAGTTTTTGACCAGGTATACAGTATCAGGCATGAATTCCTATGACTGTAGACTGATTCTGGGGAAAGGCAGTCATTTTCTTCAGTTTCATTCCCACCATCATTATGACACAGATGATCTTGTTTAATCTCAGTGACCCTTCAAAAAATAAATAAATAAACAAAAATTTTTAAAAAAAGATTTAGATAGGGGAAGAGAAGGGGACTTAGATGAAATAGTATCTGTGGGAGAGAGATTAAGAGGAGGAGGAGTTAAAGTAAGCAGTAGCACTTTATACAGGTAAGAAATTTTCAAAGAACTAAATCAATGAAAGTCATTTTCAAATGCTAAAGTGGAGGAGTAAGTGTAGGGGTATGTTAAAATAATGTATTGTATAATGTATCTTATGTAACTTTTATTTTGTCTTGTTTTATTTCTAGGGATGTGCATTTTATTGGGGATTTACTTCTTGGATTGCTTATTATATTAATCACCCAAGATATACACCACCATGTATGTAAAATTTCTTTTTAAATAACCCCATGCTAAATTATCAACATCCATGCTTTGTTATTCATTCCATAAGAACTGAATGTCTTATACTTAACAGAAAAATTAAGAAAATATCAATTTTCAATTTCTTCCATATAATAATTTACTAAAATTTCATGTAGGCTTGAAAGACAAAATTTAACTGACATAGATATTTTCTCTCTCTCCAGGACTCTTTATTGCTTCAAAAACATGTGTAGTGAACTGATAAAAGCAAAAGTTAAAAGGAAAATATAACCACTGAGTTATTAAGGCTACTAAGAAAGAAGGAATGAGTTTTCCCAAGGAACGAATCCCCTGATAGTCTAGTGGTCAGCCTTAAACACATGGGCATACAAGCAGCACCAAGTAACTCTAGTCTATGTATGTATGCAAACATGATAACTACACACACAATATATATTGTATAGCATATATATTACTATTCAGGGTTTAAATATATAATATATATTGTTTACGGTATATTTTGTGTATGGATATTGTCTTAGTCAGGGTTTATAATGCTATTATAAGAGTCCATGACCAAATTAATGCTTTTAAAGGACAATATTGAGTTTGGAGGCCTACAGTTCAGAGATTCCATCCATTATCATCATCCTGGGACATGACAAATTTAGGCAGACAGGGTGCTGGAGTGGTAGCTGACAGCTCTACACCTTGCATAGGCAACAAGAAGTGATCTGAGCTGAGATACTGGGTCTGGCTTGAACATAAATGAGACCCCAAAGTGCACCTCCACAGTGACACACTTTCTCCAACAAGGCCACACCCACTCTAACAAAGCCATGCCTCCTAATAATGCCTTTCCCTTGGGAGGCCATTTTTCTTCAAACAGCTGCATTTCACTTCCTGGCCACCAAAGACTTGGAGCCATATCATAATGCAAAAATGGAATTAGCCAAACGTCAAAAGTCCCCATAGTCTATCAGAGTCTCAAAAATGTTTAAAATAAACATGTATAAATAGTCCAAAATCTGTTCTGGAATTCATGCAATCTCTTACATGTAATCCCCTATAAATGCAAAAAAACACATATTTTCAACATGTAATGGCACAGGATTTGCATTACATTCGAAAACGCAGGGAAGGAAGCATTTGGTGGAAACACCGATTAAAGCAATATCAAAAACCAGGTGTGAAAATTCCAAACTCTGCACTTCGTGTCTGCTGTCAAATCATGCCTCAGACCCCTACTATTTTCAGCTTTGCTGGGTGCATCATAATTCTTTCTCTTGATCTGGTTCCACTCCTTGCTAGCATCATTCTTGACAGGTATCCCATGACTCTGGAAATCCAGGTTTCTCCACACAGTGGCCTTTTGGGGCCTCCATTCATTGACACCCTTGGCCTAAATTGCTTTCCTTAGTCACAGAGAAATATTCTATAACCTCCATTTTCGTTTCTATCTGTAGAGCAAGCACCATGTGGCCCACATTGACATTTCCGTTATTTGCTGGGACTGGAACATACCCTCCTTGTTTATATACTAAAAGTTTTCACCAGCTTTCTGTTCTGCATGCTTACCTTCACTACCTAAGCTTGGCTGTCCTGAAACTTGCTCTGTAGACCAGGCTGGCCTCTAAGATATGCAAGCCTCTGTCTTTGGAGTGCTGGCATTAAAGGCCTACACCACCATACCTGCCTCTAAGCACTTCTTTAATTTCTTTTTGTAAGTGGGAATTTTAGCTTGGTGGGATCTCGCCATGAGGTCTTTTTATTCCATTTATTAATCTGTTTATCTCCTTGAACACAGCATTTAGCTCCATTCTACTCCCTGGTGTTCTGATTCTCTTCGAATTTTACATTTTGCAATTTACCTTGCTCTGCTTGCTCCTTTTCATTATAAATCTTCATTAAAGTTACCACTGTTAACAACACTGCAGAGTATATACTAGGCTGTTTTGAGATTTCCACGGCTGAATTAATTAATCCAAAACACTTAACTCTGGCCTCAAACTCTTCAGACAATGGCAGAAGGCAAATGCTTTCTCCATAAAAATATCACATGAGTGATCTTTAGGCAACATTTTATTTTTTTATTTTTTTAATTTCAGACACTTTTTTATTGTTATTAAAAAA
>LOJH01036658.1:0-15461 GCA_001685095.1 Ellobius talpinus | reverse complement strand
CGGAACCGGCCTGCCCACCGCCGCGGCTCAGACATTTTTTAAAAAATCATAAAAGGAAGTATAGGCGGGGCAACAGCAACCAGACAGGAAATAGAGGCGTGGCATCGAGAACTATGGGAAGAGGAAAGATTCAGTCTGCAGTCGTCATCCAGACACAGGAAGCAAGAGGTGACTGCCTCGCTGAAAAAGGTACTAGCCATGTGGCTAACACAGACAAGAATAACGGGCTAATATAAGATGTAAGAAAGAGTTAATAAGAAACCTGAGCTAATAGGCCAATCAGTTTATGATTAATGTAGACCTCTGTGTGTTTCTTTGGGGCTGACCGACTGTGGGACTGGGCGGGCCAGAAACCTCAGTCAACACACTCCCACTTGGATGTCTATTAAAGATTGCCTTAAACAAACAAAAACAAAATATCCAAAATGTGGGTATCAATGATGTGTTTCCACAACCATAGCCCTGAAATCCCACTCCACTCACAGATTTTCCAAGTCTCAGGTGATGGCAGCCCCAGTATGTTCTGCTGCTGAGGTTCAAATCCACAGAATTGCCCTTGATTTCTCTCTCCCTTGATCCTGTCTACCTTAAACCTGCCAGCAAAATATGCTGGCTCCTTAAAATACATCTCAAATTTAACTACTACTTCTGTGTTCCCTACTATCAAATTTATCCAAACCAACATCATCTCATACCTAAGTTGCCAAAAAGCTTCCTAATGAACCCCATTTTTACCCTGCCCCTTTCCCTAAATCTATTCTCAACTTTCCGAGAGTGTCCCTTAACAAAAACCTAAAATGGATCATGTCATTCCTATGCTTAATCCCTCTGGTGGCTCTCCCTCTCCCTCAAGATCAAAGCCAATAATCTCATGCCACCCGTGTTTGGAACTCTCTACCCATCACTTCTCTAATCCGCTCACAGCCAATTTTTCCTTTCAAGCAATCTATTTCTAAATCTTAGACCTCCTTATTGTTCTTATATGCTCTTAATACATAGAAAATTGTACTTCACATATATGCACACACACAGAATTCCCCCCCCTTTAGAAAATAAATGAAATGTGTGTTCTGCTGACCAGGGAGGTTGGCTTCTCACATGAACATATCCCAAGAAACTAGCCAGTGGGAGGCTTAGAATAGGTTTTTGAATCAAAATTGCTTAATGAATGAACTCTTAGGAAGCTATTAAAAGCTCAGCCACGTGACTAGACTCCTTCTGCTAAGAATCTTACTGCATTCCTCTCACTTAAAGACACAGTGTTCCCAAGTAAGTGCTTAATGACCAGGTTTTCAATCAACTGCTGTCACAGTCAATGGAAGAAGTAGACTCTCACCACAAATATCACAAAATCAAAACCAAAACAAAAAATGTCACTCATTCATCCACTTATCCAGTGATTCATTTACTTAATAAAAGCTTGGGTAATTAATGTGCTATGCTCAGGTCTTAGGAAAAAAATAAAAGACTGAGTTCTGACTTGCATGGGAAAAAGGCAAGGAAGTACACAAACAGAATTTAGTCCACTGTGGTTTGATAAGGAAAGGTCCGGTCTGAGACGATTCTCAAAGAGAGCCCTGGGAGGACCAGAGGCCATCAGAACCACTGTGCCCCTTTAGGTAAGTTTTAAAGAGTTAGTTAAAGGGCCAACTGGGGTGCAGGAGAAAGGAGAAAGTCATGTTAAGGAGAGGACAGACACCCTTGCTAGAAAGCACAGGCAGATGTGGGAGCAGGGACTTCAGGCAACTGTGTGGGCAGTCCTTGAATCCAGGGGCTACGTGGAGGAAGAAGGCTGTCTCTCACGCTGCTTGCTTTGATTTAATCTTAGAATTAAGTGGTAGTCATTAGAGGTACACATGCAAGCTCATTTCAGAAGTCTCTGTAGTAAGCAGTATGGTGAGGCCTTGAGGACAAATGATATTTCAATTCAGGTTGTAAGAGATTTTTTTAAGTAAAATGGTAAGAGTGAATTGTAATTCTTGATCTCAAGCCACCTGGTACTTAATACTATTGTCTTTATTTCCTACCTCCTCCTCCAGTGGCCTCAAAATAGAGAACAACGGAGTGACTTGAAGTAATTCCTAAACATATCCTGACTTTAAATCTTAGAGGAAGGGAAATAAAGAATAAATACATGTTCAGGAAAGTCACACTATCACTTTCCTCACAGAAGAGCCCTGTGGGACAGCTCCTTCTAGACGACATTTACTGATGCTAAAAGAAATACCTGCTTCTTCAGTGACAGCCCATAGATCTCACTCAGAGGGACAGGCACTGACTCTGAATAGCTATTTGTCACTCGAGTTTCGGTGATCCTGAAATCTTTCTTTGTCCTTTAAGTGAGGGAGAAGAATAATTACCCCAAACAACCAACTTGCTTTGCTAGGGCAGCACAGCTCTTTCTCCATTGTCTTGGTCCACAGCTGTCTGTTTAGTCGCCTTAGAGGGCAGTCAGGCCATGGGGACCCCAGTAGGCAACTGGAAGAAGAGCCATGGTGGTCCTGTCTCACTGCCACAGATGTGAAAATGGGCTCTTGGGTTCCCACTTTGAACCATGTTGACTTATTTTTTGTTAACAAGTGATTTTTATACTGCTATCAGTATTCTAGAAGTTCAAAAGGGACAAACTAAACATTAGGAACAAAAGGATTGTGACCACAGCTACCACATCCATTATAGCTGCCTCTTAAGGGCAGAAGTTGAGGTGTGAGGAGTTTGTTAAAAATCAAAATATAAAACATGCTATAAAAGTGCAGTTGTTAGCTGGGCAGTGATGGTGCACACCTTTAATCTCAGCAGAGACAGGTAGATCTCTCTAAGTTTCAAGGCCAGCCTGGTCTACAAAAGCTATTTCCAGGACAGGCTCCAAAGTTACAGAGAAACCCTGTCATGAAAAAACAAAACAAACAAAAAAAGGTGTAATAGTTCCTGTGTGTGTGTCTGTACATGTGTGTCCACATTTCAGTAGGCCTTGTAAAAAAGAAAAAATCCAGCCTACCTATTTAGAAAACTGAGGAAGGAAACATGGGAGGACATGAGAGTATGTATTAAATGGGGTTGAATTCAAAGGGTTCAGTAAGGGACATGATGTGACCTTAATGCTAATTACCAATTCTAAAATATATTTAAAGGGAAATTTTCTTGGTTTGAACCCTTTTTACTCAACAATAAGGTAATATTTCTTCTATAAAGTAAAAAAATGAGAAAAGTTTCTTAAAGACTGACTCCACATTTAAATGTCTTATGGAGGGCTGTGGGGGTGCTTCTGTAAAATAAGTGAAACTTATTATTTAGGTAGGAAGAAGTTTGGGATATTTTTAAATTCTACTATGTTTTCCTTTAAAATTTTACTTTTTTAACCTATAGAGGTATTTTCGGAGATAGGGGCCTCACTGTAGACCACTGCCCTTGCTATACGGACCAGGCTGGCTTCAGACTCAGAGAGATCTGTGCCTATTTCTGCCTGCAGAGTGCTGGGATTAAATGTGTGCAAAAGGGTGTTTTTCCCCCTTTTCTTTTCTTTCTTAAGGGCAGAGGATGAGTAAGGAGAGAAGACTCAAATTGGTTCTTCCTCTATTTCCTAGAAATAGTAAATATAAAAACAACTGAATCAATTTAAATTAAATATAGCAACATCTATAAATCAATATTCAACAGGATAACAAATCTTATATTTATTTAGACAAAACAATAAAAGAGGGAGGGTTTGGGTATCTCTTATGGTTTCAAATAGCAAATCAGTTTAAAATGTGAAGCTTTGAAATGATTTACTTACACACGTCAGTATTTCACCTCTTATGAAAGACAATAATCTTCCTGATCATTTCCTGGAACACAATCATACCAAAATAAATATATCATTTGATTTAAAAACAGAATGGTAACACTCACACAATTAGCAAGTGCGTTAACTAGCTGGGAAACGGTCTTCTGGAATAAAATAAATAACCAAGAAAAAAACAAAAGGAACTAAATTCAAAAGGGAAAAATTAAAAATGGCATTTTAAAAGACAAATTTGATTTTCTCATATGAGTCATAGTAAATTCATACTATCTGCCTCAGAGGGTTATCATAAGGGTTAAACAGTGTGGTGTATGTGTGTGTGTGTAGGGAGATGTTTAATGAAAATGGTGCCTGTGCCCATACTGAATGCTGAATGGAGATATTCCAGATATAAACAATATACAATACTGATGCTCATTTTTATTATTGTCAACAAAAATTTATGTTACTAGATGACCCTGACCTCCCCACCTGGTAAGGCAAAGGGTCCTGAGAGAACTGTCATCTGACGGCCTTATTTCACTGAAGTAGCTAACATCTCTAAAATCTGGAGCAAGCAGTAGCTATGAGAGAAGGATCAGTGCTCTGGATTCATAAAGGATGACAGCTAAAGCTAAAAAGGAGAAATAAGACTTGTTCTGCAGTTCCAGTGAGCTGGACCCAAATCCAGGGGAGGTTACAGAGGGAAAGAACTGTTCAGAAGCACACGATGATGACAGCTGTCAGCACAATGTCCCTTCACTGTTCCGCACTGTAGTTAGGCCCTTGCATCCACTGACCCCTGAACCACAGCAGCCTGGCTCTGCAGTCCGTTCATAACCACTGCAACCAGCAGCGAAGCTTCCAGCTTCGGACTCCCAGGCAAGTGTCCTCACCATTCTACCCCTATTTCCTCATTCAAAAAACAAGGGTCAAGATCATCTTAGTAAACGGTAAAATGATTACATTGAAAACTAGCCCCTTAAAAATGCTGGATACACAGAAAGCACTTCATTACATTTTATAGAAAGATTATTTTAATTTTTCAGAAAAAAACCTTAGATATCAACAAACTGTGTCTTGATTTTTAGGGGCAGTATGCTACAAATGCCTACCAAGTAAGTGGAGTTCAGGTGGAAGCTTGCCTCTTGGGCTGTTCTTCTAGCTAAATAAGATCAACTGTGAAAAATTATAGTTAAAAGTGCCACAATGAGACCAGATTCTCCATATTCATTGGTTTGAAAGGTTATAAGGTTAGATCATGAATAGGTGGGGCACCACTTCCCACTCATCCTCTGACCATCCCCAACTCAACTGCACTTTCCCAGGAACAACTGTGCCACAGCTCACATTAACTAGTACCTACTTAGCTGACTCCCAAACCTAGTCAGTTCAGCTCACCTCTTTGTGCGGATGCGAATAGAATCCAATGTGGCCTGGCTAGCCCTCTATTCATTCTTAAGCCTCTCATTTACACATTCTCAGGCCATTAGTCATTTAACTCACTTCTGACCCTGCCCTCAAATAGCCTATGTTCCTCATTAACTAGATGAAGGAAGCAGATGCAAAGCTCATTTACTACTGATCATATGTATATGTAGTCTTCCTCCACCCCTAAACCACTGCAAAAGCAAACCAACAGCTGCAGTGTCTTTGCCAACCTTTTCATTCGGGTTGAAAAAGAAAACCAGGTTTCTAGTTCTGCTTTCCAAGGGCAAGTCTTTGATTTTCTGATACCCACTTAGGATTGTAGTTTACATTGCCTTCCCTGCCTCATCTTATAGCAACTTCCTCTCTCTAATTTTCTACCAATCCACCCCCCAAAAAAATACAGGGGGAAAAAAATCCAGCCTTTCACTAAGTTCAAACTACTTGCTTTCCTGCCAACTATCTCAAGTGGTTTTTTGAGGTAGGTAGGTTGTATAATGGGTTGAACTAATCAATGTGACTCGCTGGAAGGCAACCTGACCCAGGTCCTTCTGGAGGGCATGCACTTTTAAGTATGCTTAAAAATCCCAGCATCCAGTAGCCCTCAGGTTTGATAACCATTTGTGATTTCCCTTCATTCACAATATATATTTTAACACCCACAAGGAAAGAAAATATACTGCAGAAGTTTATTAGATATGACAAAATGGCCCTTTAACTAAGTGCTGTTAATTGCTTTAGGTCAAAGTTACTGAATTGGTGACACTAATATCATAAAAATGTGTTTTTGGAAGCAAATGTCCATGTGAGCTAAGGAAGAATGGTTAACATTGCTATGGTGATGTAAATTACTCATACAAACTGAGTCTTAGTTTACTTAAGATTTACCACCTACAGAAAAGCAGCAGTTTAGGCTTTCATACATTGTAGGAAAATGACCTGGCGAATGAAAGCAGTAAGAGTGAATATCAGGCATTTAAAAAGTAGAAAGTGAGGGCTAGAGAGACAGCTCAAAGGTTAAGAGCACTGGTTGCTCTTCCAGAGGACCCGAGTTCAATTCCCAGCACTCACATGAAAGCTCACAACAGCCTGTAACTTCAGTTATCGAAGATCAGATCTGAGGCTCTATTCGGGTTTCTGTGGGCGCCAGGCATGCACAAGGTGCACAAATATACACACAGGCAAACACCCATATAGAGGATAGCTAAGTAGCGAGGGTGGAACAAAAACAAAACAAACAAACAAAAATAAGGAAGAGGCAAGGGCCAATCCTTCAGAGTCCTGAGCTAGAACCGATGAATTTTGTATACTCATAAAAATAAGAAACAAGCAATACTAAAAGGGTAACGCTGAGCAAATGAACAGACAGCAGACAGGAGTGAGGATGCTGAGTACCACTGGGAGAGAAGCCCAAGAAGGATACAATAGCCTGGATCTTGCTGGCAGCAGAGATTGAAATCAGGAGTTAGATTCCAGGAGATAAAATCAGTAAGACCTGGTGAGTGATTAAAGATAGGGTGAAAGAAATGGAGAGAACTGCCAACGCATATTGATGCCCTGCATCTACACGCACATATATATGCAGGGAAATGCAGAGCATCACAGCTTGCAGAGTGCACACCAAACTGTCAGCAGATGTTACCTGTGGGAAGAGACAATGAAGTTTACATAGTAAATGGCAGATTTTTAATTATATACGTGTATACATTACTTAAGTATTTTATAATCTATATACACAGTTTTTCAGTCAAAGTTCATGTGGAATTAAAAAGTGGAGGAAGGCTGGTTCAAGATGGGTCAGTGGGTAAATTTAGGTTCCTGTTGCCAAGTGGAACCAACACTGTGAAAGGAGAGAATCAATTGACACAAACTGCTTTCTGACTTCATGTGTGTGTATGCATGTGCACAATGCATGTACACACACACACACAAATTTAAAAAGGCATTTGCTGGAAAATCACTTGGGAAGAAAGAACAATCTACCAAAAAACAAGACATAACAACTTGCTGACACCCCTGGTGACTTGAGTTTGACTCCCAGAATGCACATGATGAAAGGAATGAACTCTACACATTGTCCTCTGACCATAGTGTGTGTGCAGCACACATGTGCACACATACACAAACACACCCATTTTAAAAGTGCAAACTTGTAAGAATATGTAGTCTATTTAGGGATTACCAAGTAGTCTAGTCTCTGGAAGCAGCAGGAGGGAGGTGAGTTCTGAGACGAGAGGACTGGAGTTCCTTTAGGGAACAGCCACACCACTACAGGTCACTACAGTCAGAAACTATACAGAACTACCTAAACTATAAGGACAGAAACAATGTAGTTTTTGAACATGAAAGTGAAAGAAATCAAGTTTATAATGTACTAAGATTATTCAGGAGCCAGTGTGAAGACCAAGGCATAAGGTGGTGAGACACAGGAAGGCAGGTGACAAGGGGAGCTGGAATAGAACACGAGACACACTGAGACACACTTTAGAAGAAACCGACAGAACTTGGTGGTTACACTGTATTTGACAGGAAGAAGTCAGATGTCACATGGCATCCAGTTTAGGAAATGAGGCATCGATGACATCAACCTGCAAGAACACATTAAATGTGGCGGTGAATCTTGTTTTGAAGTTATTAAAGTTCCTCTATAAGTAGGTCAAGCACCCCACAGGAAGCTGGATATATTATAAGTTTAAGCTGAGGAACAATCAGGGTATCAGCAAAATACACTATTACCCAGAAATGTTAAACATACAGACACAACCTTACTCTTGATGTTATTTCACTGAAACTTGATGCAACTGTCAAGAGTTGACCAGTTCCATTTATTCTCATAGTTGTAAAAAATTCCGTATAATTCTTAAAATCTGTAGGCAATGACTTTAAAAATGAATTTTTGTCATGGTCTTTCTTAAAGTATTATTTTTAACCTTTTCCTGTTGATCTGTTATTCATTTCATCTGTCTGTCTGCTTGCCTTGTCTATCTAGGATAGATGAAGTATTATAAAGTACAATATAAAAACCATTTACTATTTATCTTAATCGCAAAAGAAAAGCACTCCATAACTGTACCTTTACGAAAACCTAAGTGATGATTTACATTGTGACTCTCCACTGATCTCCTGTACCCCATCGGCCTTCAAGTAACATTTCCACTGTTGCTTCAACCATAGAGATGCATCACACAGTCAGAATCCAAGTCAGAGGTACCTTGGTCTATGTCCTAGCTTGGTGGGGGGTAGGAAGTACCTGTTGGCAAGGACACAGCTGCTTCCTTCCTGAGCAAGGGAAAAGGTGACAGATGGGCAGAGCAGAAAAGCAGCCAAATGCTGCTCTGGCTTCTCATTGGCAAGAATTTTAAGAGTCAACACATAACTGGATAATAAAGTCTATCAATAATTGAGAAACTATCATCTGTCTGAGTGTTCTTCCAACACTCAATAGGGCTTCCCAAACATCTATATTTCACAAATGTTAAGTTTGACATGGTAGCAAGAGCCTTGCCTTCGCCTTCTACAGTGAGCTAAGACAACAAGGCACAGTCCCATTGAACTTTGAGGATTATACCCAAGAGAATGCACTTTCTGGTTAAAAATGTTTTCAAAAAGAAACTTTTCATTTCTGAAGTTATACTGGTATGACTTCACTATTAAAATTTCATTAGAAAATGTCCTTCTTAAATGTTTACTTTTATATACTTAATTTTAAAATATTTGCTGAAAAAAATGTTATTATTTCTCTTTTTGGCATTTCCCCTCCCATCTACTTTTGTGCCTAGGACATTAAATATCCAAGGACTCCTAGGTTAACTAGACAACCAATGGACTGATATGACTAACATTTTTCTTTAAAGCTGTAAGGTAAGTTCTTCAATAGATGGAAAACAGTAATCACTAAAAACATTAAAAATTAGTGTGCCATGAACTATGGAATTTTAAAACATCAGTTTACTAAACTGAAATTCAACATTTATATTTTCATCAGAACTTAATAAACCAATAAATAAATAGAGCTCTCAATTATTTAAAAAATCAAGGGATAACATATGTATTTAGACATATTAGCAGCGTAAAATGTATGCTTCAACACACTTATTGATAAAAAGTCCGAAAATATTACTACACTGAATCCAAGGGCGTCCGCAGGAACCTGACATAGAAATTCTCTAGAATAACATTTCAGGAACTTCCAAAAAAAGGGGAAAGAGTCAAATAGGAAACAGCCTCAACTTAATCGACAAAGTTCAGTGCTTGCTCTAACTTGATTCTGTCTCTCTCTCCATTGGGGAGGGGGATTCAAGGCGGGTGAATTACTTAGACGAAAGTTCATCTACTGGAATAAAGGGGGAGGCTGCTTGGGCAGGCGACACAGGAGAGTCAGTGGTAGTGCTGACTTTCGCTGGTGAGTTACAGGAAGATCCGGCACTGCTGCTGTTTCCATCCAGGGTATCGGAGGCTATGCACACTCCGGGGTCTGACAGCTGTGCAACGTCAGAAGACAGCATGTTGGTGATGCCCTGGAAAAATCTCTTTGGCTGATAATCAGTTTCCATTTCACATTTTCTTTTCAATGGTCCAAGAACACTTGGTCTGATGCAGTTGATGGGACTCTGGCTTCGCCGGGTAGTAAACCGGGTGGTGGGGCTGGGAATAGGGCTTGGAGGCAATCCGTTGCTACTCACAAAACTTTGCAAGGACGGTGAAAAACACTGCTTCCCAATTCCCCGGGTGGGGGACGGTGCTGGAGACACCGGAATGAAATCGATGCGCTTTGGAGAGGCGGATTTCTCCACGTCGTTGTCACTCAGGCTGAAACTTTCCTCCCAGGAGTGGCTTATCTGCATTGCGGTCTGCACCTCGCGCTCGTGGACCGTCTCTCGGTTGATCAGGTCCATGCCCTCCTCCTGTTTGATCTGGTGCAAGCGACTGCTGTGCATGCGGACCGGCGAGGCCGGGAGCAGCAGGCCGTGGCGGCTAGGGAACGTCGTGCTGTTCCGCCTGGCGCTGGGCGCCTCGGCCTGGAAAACCGGCGAGGAGTCGCTGAGGCCGTGGATCAGGGGGGCGCTGTTAGATCTCCGGAGGCCCCCACCGCCCGGGCCACCGCCCTCCGCCGGGCTCGCGCCCGTGCCCGCTGGCAGCTCCAGGTCCAGCTCCATCTTCTCCTGAGCCATGTCTTGGCAGGGAGGCGGGGGCGGTGCTCAGTCAGGGCCTGAGATTCCCATTCCCCGCGGCCGAAGGCCGCCGCCGCCGCCGCTACCGCCTTCGAGAATCTGTCAGCAGGCTTGCGCCTCCGCGCATGCGTGCCCCCATCGCGCAGGCGCCCCGACACGCCCGTCTTCGCGGCGCCAGCTTAACGCGTCACTGCTGCGGCGCCGGCGGGGGAAGGGCGAGCGGTGGTTGGTTGGCTTGTCAGTTCGTTCCTTCCGCAAATAGTCGCTGGGCGCGGGCTAGCGGGAAGGCAGGTTGTAAAGGCGGTCAGAAGTCTATGTTTGTGAAGCAAGTATGAGCTCAGAAAGACGGGGCCCTTGGCGATGCGGGGCTTTATGATGGAGCATGGGCTAGTCTGGGAGGGCTTCCGGAGGGAAGGGAACACAGTCTTCTGAGATCTAAAGGAGGCAACTGCGGCGCTTTGTAAAAACCGTCCTGGAAGAGGGAAGCCCCTGCTACCTACCCAGCTAGATGGCAGACGGGAACCCGAAGTATTAGCCTGGTGGTGGACAAGATCAAGTTCTGGTCTTTCTTGATAACAAGGAAAGCTCCCAGGCGTTCTCAAGGAACGGCAGAAGGGTACGGTAGCAGCCGAACTGTTCTTTGGCTGCGGTCTGGAGAGTAAGACATAGGGATGATTAGAACCTACAGGGAGAAGGCCAGAGAGGACGGTAATTTACACGAAGGCAGAGTCTGGGGTGGGGGGGCGAGGGAGAGAATAAGCACATTTAAGGCTGGGAGGAAGAAGCTTTCTGACTTTCTAAATCGTCATATTTCTGCCATAATGTTCACTCAGTATGGGGATTAAACGAACGGAAAAATAGACACTTTTTTTAAAGATTAATAGGTTTGGGCATATGTAATTAACACAGAACTTTGTATCATTAAAAGAGGGATTGTATTTGTTCATTTATTCAGTCAAATCTCCTATCCCAGCATGCCTACTTACTGTGTACCAGTTACTGTGCTTAGGAAATGAGACTTGTATGAGGACATTTGGTTTCTACTGGGTGGGAATGGGGGTGGTGACCAAATAGGGACTTTTTCGCGGGAAGCCTTTGGGGGTAAAAGTAGGATGGTGTGATAGGGCACTACCGATAGAAGAGGTTAAGGGGCAATTGGGTAAAGTTAAGTTGTAAATAACAAGCCTTGTGGACTGCAGGGGGCTGAGTGTTCCAACCAAGTGTCTAAGAGCCAAGACATCCACTGGTCTGGGGAAAAGCGGGTGTGCGCGGTGGGGGGGATGGTGAAAGTGTGATGGGGACTGTGGCCTGAGAAGGCAGAGGACTGAGTATATCTTATTCTGTAATGAGAAGCCACTGGGGAGTGTTAGGCAGGGTTACAATAGGCGTGTACTTTATTTGTATATTATTGTTTGAGATGGAGTCGAGACTATGTTTTTGCTGAGGCTAATCTCAAACTCCTGAGCTCCGAGATGCATCTCAGCCCCCAAGGAAACAGGACTCAGGGCAAACAGCATCACACTAAGCTTGGTGTATGCTTTATAAACACCAGTCTGGCTAGGTGGAAAAGGAGCTGAAAGACTGCAAGAGGCACACAAAATTAGGAAGCAGAAAACAGTGCGGGACTAGGGTTGTAGCGGAAGTGGTGGGGAGAAAGTGGATGGACACAACATGATTTGAAGTTCAAACAGTAAGACTGGCCAGGAAATTAAATTTAGGTGTTCAAAGAAATAAATAATTTAGATGGTAATATCAAATAGATAGGAAAGGTACACAGGGGCAGAGGTTAAGAGTTCAGTTTTGGTAGGGTTGGGGTGACCTTTAGATACAAATGTGGCCCCTTTGAATGGATAGTAACTTTCAGCTGAAAAAAAAAACGGAGGATACAGGGATCAGTGACATTCAGCATTGCACAGCTCTCCAAGCCTCCTGTCTTTCAAACAGGTTTTATTTGAAATGTCTACTAAATATGGGTCCTGAAGATAAAAACAGTGCTAAGTGTTCATATCTGTTACAGAACTAATTTGCATGTTGCCATAATCCATTAAATCCTCAAAACAGTCTCATGGGTAGGTATTACTGACCCCAATTTTCAGGGAAAACCAGAGCTTAAGTAACACCCGTAGAGAACCTGACCTCTGTGGGTACAAAGTCTTAGAATGCTTACTGATGCCTTTATGGCAATGGTGTTTCAGGACTCAGGGAAATCATTTGCATATTGGTGGCAGTGTAAAGGCAGTGATGTGAGACAGGATTTGAAGGACAGGTAGGGTTTTAATAGGTGATGTTTTATATAGAAGGAGCAGATGACTACTGTACCCATTCACTACAGACTACAGCACAGTAAACTTGACTAATAGATGAAGTAAGTACCTGGAGAAGAATAATGGGGAAAGATGGTGTCAGAATGGAGATGCGAGCGCCAGGCAGAAGTTTCTATATTTAACATGGGAAGCAGTAGGCTGCCGCTCAGATTTTGACAAGAATGACACGATGAGAGCCATGCTTTAGGATCTGCCAGATGTTTCAAAGATGAAGTGATGGCAAATAATGGCAGATGGAACGAACCAATGATTTAAGTGTCTATTGCTCCCAGTCATTTCAGCACTGCAAAGTACCATTTTCTCCTTATTTCAGTTTTATAAATACTGGTCTATAAGTTATATGTTATAAATTAGTTACTGATGTTGTTAAAAAGGGTCAGTTGTCAAAAAAAATCTCAAAAGGCCCAATTGCCAATAATACGGAAGAACAAAGGCCTGAAGCAATATAAATCAAGGTCCTAATTTGAAAACTGTTATGCTGCTGCTTGATGAGTTTCACAGGGACTGTGGGAGGATTTGGTGATTAGTTCTTAAGACAGAATGATGCTCTAAAAGCTGGGAATAGCAGATGTACTTGGGGGACACCTTTATACTCAGAAGATGAAGGGAGACGAGTCTCAGATATGGACGTTTACAAGGAATGGTCCATTAACTTAAACAGCAGAGGGAGAAAAATGTTCATAAAATAGGAGGTAATGAAAGACTCTTCGACATAGGATGTATTTTAAAATATCTGTATCTGTAGAAGGTTACTAATTATTGCTAATGAGCCAATCATTGTTTACCCATGTCTGATGTCCAGGTACTAATGTAATTATTAAAGTACAGTGATTTTGATAATCCCACCAAGTAAACCACTTATGCCACACCAGTTAGAGGTCTCTTTTTGTTTTCCTTCCATGCCTTCCCATATAGTCCACTTTACCCAATTTTCAGTATAATCATTTTTTAAAATTTGACCTATTGCTTTCTTATTCAGAATCCTTAGATTTTTGTGTATTCTTTTGAAAAAGGCTAAGGTCATCCCAATGGCCATGGCTTTCCTGATGAGTCTCTGCCCTCCTGCTGACCTCTTCTCTAAACTTCCAACCCCAGAGGCCTCCTTGCCCTGAAGCCCATCTAGACATTGCCCTAATCCTCATAGATGACTTCCTCTGGTGGTCATCCACACTGCTCAGTTCCTTCCCACAATTAAGTGACACTGGTCATTCTCTCTGACATTACCTTAAAAAAAGCAGTTTCCTATATTCTGCCTGCATTTCCAAGCCTCTTATCCAGTTTTTATTTCCTCTGGGAGAATCACATGATCTCTCTGTCCCTACTTCCATCTCACTCTAATCTCTATTCCTACGTCAATGCTTTCTTGCCTCTTCCCCACCTAAAAATTTAAGTTCCTTATGAGAAAAACCAATTTTGCTCTGGGCCATATGCCCAGTATCAAGAGCATCACCTGCCACAGACTATTCAGTGTGTCTGGAGCCATTGTGTGAATGAACTGTAGTGAATGAATGAAATAATATAAGTCTGTCCAAAAGGGAAGTGAAGACTGTTATTTGGAAAGCTAGCCTAACAGGCTTTTCTAGATTGATCCTAGGCACCTCTTTCTGTGAGAGTTCTTTCTAATGCCAGGAATATTATTCTTGGTTATATTGCCCTCCAGCCCACACAGGTAAGTGACTTGAATGAACTATCATGTAACCCAATAAACTAGAGCCCTGTGGTTCCATCTCCTTTCAACCTTCTGCTGGCACATGCTTGACAGAACTAAAATGCTCAGTGTTGAAGATTCTAAACAGAGTTTAATACATTGAGTTACTGCTTCCTCTCAAAGCAATCAAGAACAAATTAGAGAAAATCGAAGTCATAAAATGCAATTCAAACTGTTGCAAATGAATTGTGTAAGAGGCAGAATCTAAAGGACCAAGCCCTAGTTGAACAGCCCTTCTGGTTTCACTCTATAAATTAAATATTATATGTGTACAGTTGAAATTCATGTTCACTCCTACACCATAAAACTAGATGTCTCTTCGGGTATTGTGATTTATATTTGATTTTAAAAATTAATTTTTTTTCATTTCTATGACATTTTTCATTTTTCACTGATAAGCCTTTGAGCATATGGCAAGGCAAATTTCTACCTCTCAATCTATACCAAATAAATGGGAAATGTAAACACATGTATGTTTATGACTATAATCTGAGATAAGTAGCGAATGTCTCAACCTCCAACATTGGCTGGCATCATTAATCTAAAGGAAAAGAAAATTGTACTCTGAAAACACAGCAACTTAGGAATGTTCACTGGTACATCAATTTAGGAAAAAATGTCAGCATAAAAAAGAATATATGCACTAATTTTGGATATACTGAGAACCCAAGAGAGATGAATGCTGAGTTCTAATAAAAGACAGAAGAATATTCCTGATTTACTATTTGCAATAATCCCAAGTCAAAATCCACCCAGATACCCACAAAGGAACAAATACATAACTTAGACAATGGCATTTTTCACTTAAATAGATATTTGGATCACAGCACAATCCTGGATAGAAGATTTTAAACAGTATGTACTCTATGGTCGTATTTTGTTTTATTTTGAAACAGAGTCTTTCTAGGTCTCTATGTAGTCTTAGCTGGCCTGGAGCTCACTATGTAGACTATGCTAGCTAGCCATGAATTCACAGAGATCTGACATACTTCCCCTGCCTCTCAAAGTTGTGCAGGACAATTGTCTGTATTCTGTCAATTATATTTTAAATAAACACTGATTGGCCA
>LOJH01036657.1:0-15461 GCA_001685095.1 Ellobius talpinus | reverse complement strand
TTCTGTGAGGCTGGATCATCTCAGCCAGCAGTCTTAAAGCTGTTCTGGATGTAGGACTCAGAGGGAACGGTAGCAGAGGTGATCTGAAATGTTGGATCATCTGGGCCATCCACTCCTATTGGAGATTTCAGGGAGTCTTTCTCAATCAAACCTGATTTTTGTTAGCCCAGAATGAAACTGCAGCCTCTCATTTTCTGTGGAAACAAAAGCAAAACCTCTTCTCTAAGGTAATGTATCTTTTGACTTAAAATTTCAAGTCAAGGCATTTTCCAAAATATATAGGTTGCATTAATCCAGCAGCATTTATAATCAAATGTCTTTTAGCAGCTGTTGCTTCTTCCTCAGTCAAACAATTCAAAGACAGCACAATAACATACAGGATCCAGACTCTCTGTGTATTTTCCATCTTTACGTGGCTTTAATTTTTTTTACTCTATTTCTTTTAATTTTATTTTTAATTTTTGACTTTTTGAGACAGGAGTTCTCTGTGTATTTTTGGCTGTCCTGGAACTCACTCTGTAGACCAGGCTGCACTTGAACTCACAGAGATCCACCTGCCTCCACCTCAAAAGTGCTGGGATTAAAGTCAGGTGCTACCACATCCTAACTACTCTCTTTCCTTTTCTTTTTCTTTTTAAAAGACTTTCTCTAATCCTTTTTCCAAGTCTACATACATTTTTAAACACACTGTAAACTGTTTAGAAGTTTTGTCATCTGAATCTGTCTTTACTGTATATCTTTGTTTTTCTGACTACATGAGTCTTTAATTTGTTAAGCTAGGATTAAAGCCACAGCTTTGGCAGCTGGAGTTGCCCCACTCCTGGACTTTCTGAGAGTTTAGCTTCATGGCGGAGGTACTGGCAGAATGTTTTTTTAACACAACTCAGTGAAGTTTCTAGGTCCCTGCCACTACCAAGAAGCATGCCAGTGGTTACTCATAAACAGCATTTAAGTCTTTGGTGGTAGAGCCTCTTTGAAGAACTGCAAGGTTTTTGCTGCTAACACTGAATTAGGAAGTCTCTCTTAAAGGAGATGCACTTGCCTCTAGCAAACAGAGCTCACCAGAGAAAATGTTTTTAACAAGAAGTCATGTATAACACTGTTCCTTTATGTCTAGAATCCCTTCTCAGCTCTCTCAGATTTTATGTGGATGTAGTTGCCCCACATTGGTCACCATTTGTAAACAGAGCCTGTACTTTCGTTTCCTGTCTGCCCATACCCGAATAATCACCCAGAAACCATATTAATTATAACACTGTTTGGCCAATGGCTTAGGCATATTCCTAGTCAGCTCTTACTACTTAAATTAACCCATTTCTATTAATCTGTGTATTGCCATGAGGCTGTGGCTTACCAGTAAGATTCTGGCGTCCTTTTCCTCCTGCATGGAATCTGCTTGACTCTACCTACTCTTTCCCTTTATCTCTGTTCAGCTATCCCACCTGGCTTTACTCTGCTAAGCCATTGGCCAAAACAGCTTTATTCATTNTAACCCATTTCTATTAATCTGTGTATTGCCATGAGGCTGTGGCTTACCAGTAAGATTCTGGCGTCCTTTTCCTCCTGCATGGAATCTGCTTGACTCTACCTACTCTTTCCCTTTATCTCTGTTCAGCTATCCCACCTGGCTTTACTCTGCTAAGCCATTGGCCAAAACAGCTTTATTCATTAACCAATAAAAGCAGCACATATACAGAAGAACATCCCACCCACAACACCTGCCTCTGTCTTCTGCATGCTGGGATTGCGGGGTGATCCACTATGAGCAGGCAGAAGCCATGCTTCCCTTCAAATAGTCTTAGTGTATGAACATGTGCTAAAGCAGGAAAGGTTAATGATTAGTCAGTATTTAAGTCCCCTCTTTCACCACATCTCCAGAGACCTCCCTCCTGGGCTAGCATCTACTAGAAAACTCTCTTTGCAACGGGAGTTTGCCTTTTTCACTCCTGGAGAGACCAGTTACTGCTGCTCGACCAATAGATGCTCTTCTGGGAGGCTGAGGTTCCATTTCAAAAGCCTCAGCACCACTCATGAGCTGCCAGACAATCTACTGTGCACCTTGCTGTGCACTAGGGTGCTGTGTTGAAAAGACACTCATGATCTAAGTGGAGGCCCCCTTATCATCCCACATCATTTCTTGCCCTGATTATCAGCAGGAATGCCCAATCAGGTCTCCCTGATTCCCAGCTCAGTCTGCCTCTGCGACCTACCTTGCCCCTTCCCTGCCTGTGGACAAAAGAAAACCAGCTGACATCACTGGCAGAGTGAATTGGGGTTGCCAAGAGAGCAGGATGGTATAAAGAGGGGTCAGAGCCTCTTTGTTCTCTAATCTGTTGGGGACCTGTTCTTGGCTATGAATTGTCATAGCTGGCTGACCCCTCCCTGGAGGAAGGAGAGTGCTCCCTGACTGGTATGCCTGCAGATGGCAGTGGCTCTAAGTGCCCATATTAGTTACCTTTCTGTAGTTACAATAAAATGCCATGACCAAAAGACAATTTAAGAAGAAAAGAGTTTATTTTTGGCTTATGGTTCCAGAGGGATAAGAATCCATCATGGTGGAAAGGCACACAGCAGACACCAGTTACGGCAGTAGTGTGGGATAGGAGCAGGAAGCTGAAAGGTCACATCTTCAAATGCAACATGAAGCAGAGAGAGCAAACAGGAAGTAAAATGAATCCTTTAAACTCTTAAAGCCCTCCCCTTGGTGACATACATCCTCCAGCAAGGCTGCACCTCTTTAATCTCCACCAAAGCATACCTGAGCCTGTGGAGGGGGGCATCTCATCCAAACCTCCACAGTGCCCTGATGTGGTGCTGATATGAGGGAACCCACTAGTGGAGACACAAAAAATTGGCCTACAGGTAGGTCATCCATGGTGACTGGGTCAGGGGTCACTGACCACTGCTCACCCCACAATGTGTTTGGGATCCTGGATATCTCTGCTCCCTGGACACTACCAGATCCTGTGAGCTATCAGCCACCATGGTTGTGCTCTTCTTGATCATTGAACAACTGTGAGGGTGGCAGGCATGAGTTGGGGACAAAACAGTGAAGCCCACAGAGCTGGTAAATGACAGAGAGGGGCCCAGAATCCTCACCCGCCCTGCTGTCTCTGCTGCCACAGGAGCACTTCCCTGTGCCGTGGGATTCTGTCAGCAACTGTGATGGCTCTCCCCCTCATAATTAGAACAGCTGTGAGTAACTGCAAGAGCCCCTCAATACCAGGCCTGTTGACATTCGACAAGGTCAACAAGGTAGCTTCCCTCACACAGTGATACTAGCATCGTTATGGGAGGAGGGGAGGGACTTGAGCACACAGAAGGAGGGGGTGAGGCAGGATGTCAGACCCTCACCTGAGAGTCCAATAACTCTCTTAGCAAGTGCTAAGCATACAGGAAGTAGAAGAGTGAGCAACTGAAGAGGGGGACCTACCTGTGCAGATTTGGGGAGGTTGTTCACCATACCGGTGTGGAACTTTGCAGTGATATAGATATTTAAGGGTCACTCACACTCCTGTGAGTAATCCCTAACCCATATCCCTACAAGTGAGCCCAGTAAATTCTGTGCATTGCCAGCCAGCCTCAGTTAAAACTGTTTCTTAGGTCCATCACCAGCACCCTGTCTGAGGTAGACAGGTGTTTGTTCATGCCTCCCCACAATCCCTCATGCACTGGCCTCTGCTGCTGCCCACTGCCAGGCGTGCTCTGTCCACATTGCCCACTGGCCTTGGCCTTTCTTATCTGTGGAGCTGAGACTGGGCTAGGGGAGGGAATGGGGAGACAAATGGAGCAGAAATCACAGAGTCCCATGAGGATCCCAGCTCTTCCCCCAAGAAATGAGCCATTTTACACAAATTTACTCTCACACAGTCCATATCCGAAGCAGCCACCACAGTTAGCGAGAGTTGTTGCCTTAGTCAGCATGTTCAAGTCCAGCCTTAATCTGTCCGTCAGGAGCAAGATGCTTCCTTGGGAGTTTCCTAACTGAGAACAAATGCCTCATTACGTTGAACGCATTAACCCAAGAGCAGGGGCTGATGTCAGGCAAATGAAGTCGTTACAGGGAAGACACAATGATCCTCAGAGGGGCTGGCAGCCATCAGGCATCTTGCAAATGCACTCAGCTATAATGAGGCAGAAGTGGGATCGAGGGTGTGGGGCTGACTGCATCCGTGGTCACAGTTGTCCCTGTGATGCATGCTCTTTTCAGTGCCAAGGTCCTGGAGTGCTGGTGGAGGGCTCAAGCTCTCTGTTAGATAAGAGAAGCGGGGTTTAGCCTCTGCTTCCGTGTGAGGATGTCACACTTAAAAGTTCCCATGCTGGGGACTGGGAAGCTGGCTCTGTGCTGGAGAGACAGAGAGCCTCGTGTCCCTGGAGCTTGCTGTCCAACCTAGCCTACTTGAGCTCCTGGCCAGGAAGAAACTCTGTCTCAAAAACCAAGCTGGGGCCTGGTGAGTTGATTTAGTGGCCACAGTGCCTGTCCCCAAGCACGATGACCTGAATTGGAGCTCTAGGATCCATGTGGTGGAAGGGGAAAACCACTTCCTGAAAGTTCTCCTCTGTCCTCCATGAGTGCACACAGCAAGCACACACCTACAGACACATCCACACAAAATTAAAGTGATAAAGTGTAACACTATACAAAACCACAAACAAGTTGGATGGTGTCTGAGTAATGAAGCCAGGGCTTTCTTTTGGCCTCCAGGCACACAGGTACTCATGTGCACATGCTTCTACATACACAGACATGCACACTAACACATAAACACACAAAGTTCACATTTGGGAGGCTTAACCCTAAAATTCATATGTTTGACTGGGATAGTTAATGCTAGGTGTTATTGTCAGAGCACTGCCTCTAGACATTAGTGCTGGTCACATGATGATCTGTGCCATGTTAGATCACAGCATGAAGGTCCCCAGCAGGTGTTGGCACCATGCCCTAAAACCAGAGCTAAATTAAGCTTCTGTTCTTTATCAATGATCTGGTGTCAGGTGCTTGTTACAGGCATACAACACGGACTAAAGTGAACTCTACAACAGGAGGGCAGGGAAGAGGAGGGGAAGGGGCAGCCTCAAAACCCCAGGTCCACCTTCAGGCCTTCCCATCTCCTAGTGGATCAGGTCCAATTCTTGATTGAGCTTATCAACTCTTGTGGAAACCAGGCAGATGGGGGAAACTGAGTCTTGAGAGTCAAACAGCTTGCCTGAGGTCACCTAGCTTGTGGGGATAGCAGAGGCAGATCAGGTTACCAATCCTGGTGAAGGACCCTCTGCTGCCCCCCCCCACTCTGTTCTCAGGACCTCTGATTCTCTTGTCTGGAACCTAGGAGCTCATTTGCCAGCAAAGCCAAGAGGTCAGAGCTCCCTCTACCTCCAGGAACAGAAAAGTAAGAGGCGGGCCACAGACCCAGAAGCCCATAGACCTTGTTTGAAATGTGGTTTAGGACAGTCAGGACTCCCCAAAGAAAATAATCTTTTCTTCATTAACACAGCAACCTCTGAGTTTTCTGGTCCATCCAGCCTGGACAAAGGGTCTGGAAGGTAGAGAACCAGAATGACCCATCCTCACGCCACAGTTCCAGCCCCAGAGACAGATAAAAGAGGGATCTGGAGAAAGACTAGATGCAGAGGAAACCTGTGCAGAGGGTGCTTGCAGTGAGTCAGCCTGTGCAGAGGGGTGCTTGCAGTGAGTCAGCCTGTGCAGAGGGGTGCTTGCAGTGAGTCAGCCCCCCCCCGACAGAAGCAGAGAGTTGTATTAAAGTGCAGGGTGACCTAGAGGACTGGTCCAAGGTCAAGATAAAAATATACTGCAGCCATTGAAAAGCCCAGCCCACCTCCCATGTCCTCCTTGACATTGCTGGGGAAAGCACACACACCTGCCGGGTGAGCATATGGGTCACTATTACTAAAGATTTGTTCTGGCCTAAAATTAAAACAGCCACAGAGAGGTTGTGGCTAGCCCCATATGTTGGGAGCGCGGGGGGGGGGTGGTGGATGGAAATTGAGGCTCCGAGCTGCTGAGTGATTGGCAGGGATTCACAACACATGCACGTGACTTCAAGAGCCCTGTCTTAGGGTTGCTGTGAAGACACAATGTGACCATGGCAACGCTTATAAAGGAAAACATTTAATTGGGGCTTGCTTACAGTTTCAGAGGTTTAGCCCATTACATCATGAGGGAAGCTTGGCAATGCACAGGTAGACATGGTGCTGGAGGAATTGCTGAGAGTTCTCCATCTGGGTCAGCAGGCAGCAGGAAGTGACAGTAACTCACTGGGCATAGCTTGAGAATTTGAGACCTCAAAGCCCACCCCTAGGGACAACTCCCTCTAACAAGGCCACACCTTCCAATATCACCACTCCTTATGGGGGTTGTTTTTATTCAAATAACCACATTCTACTCCATGGCTCCCACAGGCTTGTAGCTAGATCATAATGCAAGATGCAATTGATACAACTTCAAAAGTCCCCATAGTCTATCACATCAGCACTATGTGAAAGTCCAAAGTTCAAAGTCTCTTCTGAGATTCATACAATCTCTTAACTGCAATCCCCTGTAAAATCAAAATGGAAAAGCAGATCACATACTTCTAACATACAATACATTACCATTCCAAAAGGGGGAAGGGAGCATAGTGAGGAAAAACTGGACCAAAGCAAGACCGAAAACCAGCTGGGCAAACTCCAAGCTCTGCAGTTCCAAGTCTGATGTCAAAGCACTCTTTAGATCGCCAACTCCTTTCAGCTTTGTTGACTAAAACACACTTCTCTCTCTTGAACTGGTTCCACTCCCTGTTAGCAGCTCTCCTCAGCAGGTACCCCTGGCTCTAACATCTCCAACATCTTGGGGTCTCCAACTCAATCAAGGCTTCCCCTTCCCAGCTTCATACAATGGCCTGTCTTGGCCTCCATTCAGGGACACCCCTGACTCATGCCTGGCCTCAGTGGCTTTCCTTCGTTGTGGAGGGAGATCCCATAACCCCTTTCTTCTCTCCTTGACTCTAAAGCTGGAACTGTTTGGCACAAGCAGCCAGGTTCTGCTGCTTGCTGGGGCTGGAATATGCCCATCTTGCTCAGTTACATCTACACCAGCTTTTTGTTTTCTGTGGTTTCCTTCACTGCCTAAGCTTGGCTGTCCTGAAACTTGATCTTTAAACCGGGCTGGTCTCAAACTGAGAGATCGCCAGTCTCTGCCTTCTAAGTGTTTAAAGGTGTACTCCACCGCACCTGGCCCTAAGCTTTCCTTTAATTCCTTTTCACAAGTTGGAAACTTAGCCAGGTGGGGTCTTTTTCTGAGTTAACTACTCCCTTGATTCCACTTAGCACCAGGCTTTTCTTCAATCTTTTTATCTTCTTAAACAGAGAATTTAGCTCCGCTCCACTTCCCGGTGCCCCCTTTCTTTTCAAATTGTCCAGTTTGTAACTTTCCTTGTTCAACATATTCTTTTTCATTATAGATCTGCATAAACATGGCTACTAATAACTGTGCAACACAGTCCACACTAGGCTGTTTTGAAATCACCTCTGCAAACACAATTAATCTAAAGCTCTTCAATTTAGCCTTAGGCAGATTTTTTGGGAGGGGCAGAAAGCAGCCATATTCTTCACCAAACTATCACAAGAAGAGTCTCTAGGCCACATATTAATATTCTCCTCTGAAACCTCTTGAGCTGGGTCCCCGCAATTCAAATCTCCCTCAGCACCACTGTCTTTGATGCTCCTATTAGGATGGCCCATAAAACCCCACTTAAAGTGTTCAGCTGCTTTTCTAATTCAAAATCCCATAGTCTACATTCCTCCAAATAAAAGCATGGTCAGGTCTATCACAGCAATACCCCACTCCTGCTACCAACTTCTGTCTTAGTTAGGGTTTTATTGCTGTAGAGATACACCATGAGCACACAACTCTTATAAAGGGAAACATTTAATTGAGGCTGGCTTACAGTTCCGAGGTTTAGTCCATTATCATGTAGAGGGAGCAGGGCAGTGTACAGGTACAGACAGGGTGCTGAAGGAGAGTTCTACATTTGGATCAGCAGGCAGCAGGAAGTGACAGTGACCCACTAGAAGTAGCTTGAGCATCTGAGACTTCAAAGCCCACCCTCAGCGACAACTTCATCCAGCAAGGCCACACTTCCTAATAGTGGCACTCCCTATGGAACTATGGGGACCATTTTAATCAGACCACCACAAGCTCTAAAACTGAATATGGTGGTATGTGCTTATAACCCCAGCATGGAGACAATGAGTTCTTGCTCAGAAGTCTAAAGTCATCCTTGGCTACACAGTGAGTCTGAGGCTAGTCTGGGAGGGATGAGATCCTCTCTAACTGGGAAATGGACAAGCCTTTCAGAGACAAGAAAGGTGAGAGCTGTCTTCAAAGACACAGGCATTGCCTTGGGGATGAGCGGAAGAGAAGTTATCGTCTTCCATGTGGTCCGAAGGAAGAACTTCTTAACAGCCAAAATGGCCTAGAGATAGAACAGCTACCTGGATAGGTGGTGAGCTCCCCATCATTGGGGGTAGGCAAGCAGAAGTTAGGTTGTACTACTCTTCATTGGGAGGTACCATGAGAGCAGAGTAGACTCAGTGTCCATGGTTGCAGCTGTAACAGGACAAATGGCTTCGCCTCTGGTTCTCAGTTCCTTCTTCTATAACCCGGAAATGCTAATGACATTCACTACTTGGTTGTGACATGTAAATTGGGTAATTCGTGTGGCTTGGCCTGTCCCTGCTACCCTGACACCGAAACAGCATGTGTTTATCATCACAGTTCCTGAGGCTTTAGGAAGTTCAAAATCTAGATGCCAGGCACCAGCAGGTTTGGGGCTAGGTGAGGGCTTGGTCTCTGATGCATCTTGTTGTTGTGTCCTCTAGAGGGGACAGAGGCTGTGTCCTCACTCTGGTGAAATGGGAAAAGCCCTTTAACCTCTGCTATAGTTGCCAGTCTCTGCATGACCAGGATGCCTTCAGCACTGCATTGCTTCCTGCAAGGCCTCACTGCTTACTTAGCATGACCTGGGGTGGTAGGGGAGGGAGGTGGGGGGGCAGTGGGCTGCCATGGGAGCATCCAGCAGGTGAATGTAGAGGACACACTCAAGCGCATCAAGCGTGGAGCCTTGAGCACAAGGGTCCTGGGCACACTCACTGCTGAGGGCAGCTCGGTGCGCTCTTATTTCTATTGCCAATAGTTTATTTGAATGGAGGGAATTAAGGTGTCAAGAGATTTCTCTGGCCTTTGGCCCTCACCGGCATTCAGAAACTTCAGAAATCACTCTTTATTTCTCCAAACCCTCTTCTCTACGTTTTAGAATCAAGAAGTGCCTCCCTTCTGCTGGCTCCGAATCCCAGCTGGCTTCCCTTTTCCATGTTATGGATGTGGAGGTCTGTTTTGTTCCCTTGCCCCCTGTGCACATGCACACACACAGAAGATCCATGGTGCCATGGTGCTGTGGGCTGTTTTAGAGGCAGTCAGGTAGTGTGAGGAACAAGGACCTCTAAGGGAGAAGAGAGACTGCCTCAGGACAGGGGAGTCTGTCATCTGTGCAAGCCTGCTTTGTTCTTTCACGAAAACCCCTTTTGGCAACATCTCTGAGTTCAGAAATGAAGTTTCACCTTAGCTACTAAGAGCGGTAAAATAAAACTGAGACTCTCAAACTGCCATGTAAATCCGTTCACTCCCTGCGGACAACCCATCACGTTGCCATTAGTCAAAAAGGCCATGGTCCCTCCTTTAGCCAAGGTCCACTTCCCACTTATTAATACATTTAATTTCCATGGGCTCTCAGCGTTTCTTTGGAGCCCACCTTCCTGTGAAAGTGTGCTTTGGAGATATGAAATAACCTCTAGACAGCCTTAAGTCAATTACACTGTAATCAAGCAGAGAGAAGCATCGTGCTTGGGAGGGAGGGGCGTCGGGGAAGCAGGAGGTTTCGGCAGAGCTCAGTCCTGCCCCAAGCCTGTGCACACCGGTGGCCACTGTGGCCAGGCCACAGCCTCAGTGGGTGGTATTTCTTACTCATGTACCTCCTCCAGCTCTACCCAACTATGTGAGAAAGGATGTCCTGGCCATTCTCCCTGGTTGGGTGAAGGAGAAGGGAGGTGGCAGGTCCTACCCTTCACTTGTTCCTTCTGAATTCTTTCTGGACCTAGACAGCTGCACTTCCTCTGTCTGACCTTTGCTTCTACCTAGCCCCAGGGTGTGTGTGTGTGTGTGTGTGTGTGTGTGTGTGTGTGTGTATGCACACAGCATGCACATGCACGCACATGGGTGTGGCACGATAGAGAAGGGTTTGGATACTTTGGGGAAGTGTGTGAGATGGTTTCATAGACCAAGCTCACCAAGAGGGAAGAGAGCAGCCTGGATGCCAGCCCCTGGATCAGGGCAGAGAGCGTCCTGGCAAAGTCCCAGCTCTGTCACCAAGAGCTCAGACTCTGTAACCACTCTGTGACCTCACGACCCAACTCTGCAATTTACTATAGGCGAGATCTTAAGAAACAACTTCTAGGGACCAGTTTTCTCATCTATATGGTGCTGTCTGAGCACCTCTCATGATAAACCCATCTTGGTGAGGACAGAGATGACCCCACAGCACCAGGTCACAATGACACAATTGGGGGGGGCAAGCCAGTGGGAAATTCTCATGCGTGAATCCTAGAACACCCCCACCCTTGGTTAGGGCACCTTTGTGTGTATCATGGTGCAGAGAGGAGACAGGAAGCGTGAGGCAGGGTGGAGAGATTATCTTGGCCTTTTTGAGAGGAGGAACAACAGCAGAGATAGGAGGTGACTGGTAGCTGCTCCCTGCTTCTCAGGTTCTTACCCCGATACCTTACTCCTAATTTTTTTATTAATAAAGATTAATTAGATTAATGTTTTACAAGCCCACATAAAGATCGAAGAAGAGAACTGACTCCATAAAGCTGCCCTCTGACCTCCACATGCATCCCATGATGTATGTGACCCCTACCTCCACAGACATCATACAGACATCATATAACATGCACATATACACACACATACATATACACACACAAATAAATGAATGAATACAATGGAAGAATATACTGGAGCAAAGAGAGAATTAGTAGCTCAAACAGCAATGCATACAAAGGGTCAAGACTTTCACAGCACATAGTGGATTTTTTTTCTAGCTCAATCGCATAGGAAAGGCTTCCTGACTCACGCTCTGGCTTTTACATGTGGTTCTTCATAAAACTTCACGCACTGATTAACATCTTAAATATCTACCCAGGGGTGTGACTTAATATTATAATGAGCCACAGATCACCTACCTTCTGTCAGTTTGCTGGAGTGCCTGCTTGGTGGTCCCAGCCAGTTCTAGTCAGTCTCTGCAGGTGTGTGTGGGGCTCCCAGTCTTTCTGATACTCCCACAGAGACTTAGTGAGGCATGAAATTAATCACAGGAGCAGGGTGTCTGTTTACCTGCAGGAAGGACCTGGTCTCATTAGAAAGTCACAAGGAGAGTTACTGCCCAGGGGAACTCAGACACTTGCAGCTTCCTTGAGCCTGCCCTTCTCTGCTGTGTGATTTGAGGCAAATCACTTTTCCTCCTAGGCCTCAGAGTCCTTCTGTGTAGGGGTGGTGATTTGGTCAGCCCCACCATCATTCAGGGGGGTTATGGAGACGAGCCACGGAAGTTGCATATGGGCACCAAGATGGGTGTAGGGGTGAAGGGGTGAGGGTGGTGGGGAGTGCAGGGCACTGGAAATAGACACAGGCGTTAGGTTCGGCCTCAAGCTGTGAGCTCAGGCAAATATCTCAACTGGAGCCCAATATGTCTGCCCCTGAACTCCCCAACCAAAGCTTTCAGCAACCATAAATCATGTTTAATAACACACCACCTTGTAATTACCTCAGAGCCTCAGGGGGACTGAGACACACTTCAGACACAGTGAACTCATTACTGTCAGGTCAGCCTGTCACCCTCTGGGAGCAGGCTGGATTTCAGGCCCAGGCTCTGCCTGCTGCTGCCACCAGCTGTGGGCTCTAGAGGCCCAGTGTTGACATTTGCGTTGGATGGGATAAGCCAGGGGGGCAGGGAGACCTGGAAGGACTTACCCATGGGACAGCAGCCGGCTGCATGGAGGTCTCGGAAAGCCACATCCTTGCAGACTGGTGGATGGGGGCTTGTGTGTCTTTTGATCCCCTCACAGAGACCTTCAAGTTTCTTAGGGTCCCAGTGAGTAACCTTAGTGGTGACATCACTTCTCCCCCACTCAGTTTCTCATTATTCTATCTTTCCCTCACCCCCATCACAGGCTCTCCCCTCCCCCTTCTCACAGGCCCTCCCCTGCTTCCTGACCTCCACACTCTAAATTCAACACACACATCACAAAATTGGAAGCTAGGATCTGCATACAAGGCAGACAGAACATGTGGCATTCATCTTCATGGGCCTGGATTATATTTATTTAGTATATTTTCCAGTTCCGCATTCTTGCAAATTTCATTTTCCTTTATAGCTTAATAAAATTCCGTCACGTCATGGACCACATTTCATTATCCATTCATCACTCAATGGATATCTAGGCTGGCTCCATGTTCATAGCACTGTGGATAGAAGAGAATGGAACGCGGACGATCAAGCAACTCTGCAGTAGGACATGAAACATAAAGTCTTTTGGGTCCATGCCCAGGATGGAATCTCCGGGTCACACTGTTGTTCTATTTTTAAGTTGTTGAGGAGCCTCTGGGATGATTTCCATAGTGGCTGCAGTGACACCCTGGCAACAGCGGGCGTGTCCCCATTTCCCCACATCCTCACTGATTAACACCCTGCAACAGTGGGCGTGTCCTCCTTTCCCCACCTGAACAGCGGGCGTGTCCCCATTGCCCCACATCCTCACTGATTAACACCCCGCAACAGTGGGCATGTCCTCCTTTCCCCACCTGAACAGCAGGAGTGTCACCCTTTCCCCACATCCTCACCAGAATTTGTTGACATTAGTTTTCTTGATCATAGTCATCTGGCTGGGCTAAAATGGACACTCAAGTTTTAATTTGCATTTCCTTGATGACTAATAATGTTGAACACTTAAAAAATGTTTATTATCCATTTGTATTTCTTCTTTTGAGGCTTCATTGTCCAGTTACATAGCCTTTTTTAAAAAAAGATTTATTTTATTTTTATTTATGTGTCTGTGTGTGTGAATGTATGGGCGCCTGTGAGGCGTTCAGGGTTATCCTTGGTTACATAGCAAGTTTGAAGCTAGCCTGGGCCACATGAGACCTTGTCTCAAGAGAACAAAAAGTGGATGTGTAAGAACGGAGCAAACCCCGGGGAAGAGGAGAAACAGACCCTGGCATTTATTCTGTCTTCTCAGTGATGAATGACTTAATTACTCTTATTCCAAATCTAGAATCTTGAGGTTTCTGAGCTAGAAGTACCTTTAAAATCAGGTCTGCCCCCCAGCTTTGTTTTGTAATACTGGTCTTCACAAAAGGGACCAGGGTCCTTCGAGAACTGGCAGGCTCTATCTAGGACTCAGAAAGGAAGCCTTCAGGATGCGTCTGGAATGTTTCGTGTCTGGGACATAGTGATGATAAGCAACTCAGGGTGCAGGGATGTGATGAGTTCCAAAGATTAGCAGTTTCGGCAACAGAATAAATAATGCAGTATCGACCAGTAACCCAAAGAATAAAGATCATGAGTCTACAGTAACATAAATAAATAATTGAATAAATACATACATACATCAAGTGGAAAGAAACTAATCTTCTTGGCAAAAAACCTAACAAATAATTTATAATGCCCCCTCCGGAGCTAGAGGCTGACCTTGACCTTGGAGGAAAGACCTCACTTAGTGCTCTGATTTTAGGAAACCCATCAGGGAAAGAGCGGGTGGAGCTGGGGAAGGCGCTTGGGTTTAGAGGAGTCTGGAGAACTCAGTGAGTGATGGGGGTTAAGGTAGGCAGGCCATACTAAATGGTATATATAGCATAGCAAGTGATGTTCACCTCCGCGGGATTGTTCTCTTAAACCTGGAATCCCAGTCTAATCACAAAGACACCCAGGCAAATCCACATAGAGGAGGATCCTACAGAACTGACCAGGGACTCTGAGGCAGCTCAGGGCTTGGCTAGCACACACAAGATCCTGGTTTCCATCCCCATGAGACCTGAGTATGCAGCATGCTCGTAATCCCAGCACAGGGGAGGTAGAGGCAGGAAAAAAACTGTTCAAAATACCTGGCCCACATTTCTCAAGCCTTAGCAGTCACTGGGACTGAGAGAGGGGCCAGCAATTGAGGGCAGAGATGGAAAGGGAGACATGATGGATGGACATAGGCTGACATCTTGATGGGAGTCTGGAACAGAAAAGGGCACAAGGGGAAACTAGGGAAATGAAATAAAGGGAGGGTTTTGTTAGTTAAAAAATGAGTTGTGGTTGTTCATTAGTTCTAGGTTTTTATATTGTTGTTGTGTATGTGGTGTTCATGTAGGTGTGTGCACGTATGTTTTGAGTGCATTTGCACATGTATTTGATCATGTGGAGGTCAGAGGCCAACAATGGGTGTCTTCTTCAATCACTCCACTCTCTGGCTTATTCTTTGAGACAAGGTCTCTCACTGAGCCTGGAGCTGGTCAATTTAGATAGGTTGGTTAGCCAGTGAATTCCCAGGATCCCTCTGTCTCCATTTTCCCAGAGCTGAGATCAAGACATGAATGGATGTGTCCAGCTTATAAGTGGGGGTGCTGAGACTCTCTGCATGGTCTTTGGCCAACTGAGTCCTCCCTCGGGCCTCGGGTTCTTTTTATCATGGGTCTTAGCTGTCACCACGCTGACGCTGGAGAGAGGGCTCAGAAGGGAAGTGGAAGTGAACTCTCTGCAGCCATTATATAGATTATCTGCAAATCTAAACTCTTCTCAAGGGAAAAACATGGTTTCAAAAACCTTTTGGTTTGATCCTTTTATTTTACCACAGGAACAATGAGGTTCCAGCTATGTAGGGGGCTAATGGCTCATTAGCACAGACCCAGGCACAGCATGGAAGACACTGGAAACCTGACTAACAGAGGCACATAGGGGTGAGAGCTTTGTTTTTCAACCTGGGAAGCATTTGGGGAGGTGACGATGAAGGCCCAAGTACTCCAAATGCCATGGGAACCAGCCTTCTCTGCGGTGGGACAATGGTCTTGTACCCTGTAAAGATTTATCACTTGTATTGGTTTAATAGAACACTGATTGGCCAGTAGCCAGGCAGAAAATATAGTTGGAGCAACCAGAATAGGAAAAGAGGAAAGGCTCAATCTGTAGTTGTCACCCAGACCAAGAGGAAGCAAGATGAGAATGCCTCACTGATAAAAGATACAAAGCCATGCGGCTAACACAGACAAGAATTATGGGCTAATTTAAGATGCAAGAATTAGTTAATAAGATGCCTGAGCTAATAGGCCAACCAGTTTATAATTAATGTAGGCCTTTGTGTGTTTC
>LOJH01036655.1:4054-15461 GCA_001685095.1 Ellobius talpinus | reverse complement strand
CCCTCCTCCTCTCTCTCCTCTTCTCCTCTCCTCTCCTTTCCTCACCTCACCTTGCCTTGCCTCTTCTATTCTTTCTCCTCTTCATTCATTCAGTCTTCTCTTTTCCCAAGCAGTAGTCCTGTTTTACACACACACACACACACACACACACACACACACACACACCACATACCCCAAAAGCAATTGAAAATGTAATTTTCAGCTTCTTGGAAAGGAAGAAGTATACATACTTTCTCTCTAGATTTAAATCCCTTTTCTACTTCCTACTGTTTTGGGCAGTTCTATAATTTGCGTCATCCACTACATTTTGAAGACGTGCGGACCTGCAGTCCCCTTCAGTGGGAGACTCGTTGATGAGAAATAAAGCTAGAGTAAAGGAGCAGAGAGAACACAATCCTTAACTTTCACCAGTGACTGTCACTGTGGCCCAAAGGAAGGCAAACATCATGATCTCCAGGTACTAATTGTTTTTATGTTGTGTTGAATCATGAAATCAGAGTAAAAAAGTAGAAGGCATTTATACACATTGTTTTCCAGCAAATATCCTGTTTCTATGGAGAAAGTGGCACCTTTTACCCTAAGAATCCTAATCACCACTAATCTGGTTTCCAGATCAGTTCCCACACCAATGGCCCCTGCAGGCCACCCCATTATCATATGTTCTCCAGCATTTAGTATTTATTTATTTTAAAGAAAAAAATCTATTCTTGTGAATTCTCTTTCTTTGAATACTCTTCTATTTTACATTCCTCTTAATTCTTTCAATGTCTACTTTCTTTCTATTTAAGGCCAGCAGAGCCATTTCTGTATTTTACTGTCACGGTCATTTAGCTGGTGTTTTGCCTCCACCCTTTCTCCATACCAACTCCTGCCACAGACATCACATTAGAGAACTCTTGAAACAGAATTCTGGATCAGGTTCATAGGGGAAAGTTTGGTTGTTCCCGCTGCAAGTAGAGTGAAACTGGACTGCTTTGGAAGCGTACAAGTGTGTTTCCTCTGCACAAACCCTCTCTCCTTTGCACATTCACATACAACACACACTCCCGTCCTCCTGTCAGGTGTGTGTCCTTTGGTTCATGACTTCTCCTCAGCCAGATGCTCTCTCCCATCCCTTTTGTGTGTCCGATATTATTCTAGGCCCTAGTGAACAGAGTAGGCAAAAGCCCTAACCTTATGGAGCTGGCATTTTATCGGAAAGGTGGCAATAAACCAGACAAGCAACAGCAAAGCACATGCTAGGCAGATGGTGGAGCTGAATAGAGTGGCGAGCAGTGAGTGCTGCTATTTTACGAAAGAAGGAAGTGTTACTGAGAGCTGAGTCTGGGAAAAACTCAGGAAGAAGCCATGGACCTAGCCTAGGGAAGCCTTTCTTGACAGATGGCACCAAAGCACAAGGGCAGCAGTGTTCGTAGCGTGTCCAGGTCTTCCAATGCTCCATCATCTCCACACGTGTAAACAAGTTGCCCTTCAGACCCGATTCTGACGACCTTCAGCTCCCTAAGGCCTTCATTTCACACGCTCCCCTGTCATTAGCCATTCCTTCCTCCTCTGACTCCCTCAGAACATTCAGCTGGGGCATCTCTTACCACGATTTTTTCCATACCACCAAAGTCTGCTCTGTTAAAACATCATTTATCATTTTCTGCTTTGCGTAGTACTGTATGTTGGATGTGGAATGTTCCGCCATGGTCCACATGCTGAAGGCTTGTTTTCCAGCTGGTGCTGCTTTTGGGAGGAGGTTGAAGCATTAGGAGCAGAGGTGGAGTAGAAGGAAGGTAAGTCTTGGTGTGTACAAGTCACTGGGGCTCTGGCATGTCCTCTTGCTCCCTTTGTTTCCTGGCCAGCATCCACGACGTGAACAGGTCTCCACGACTCTGTACTTTCACCATGGTATTTTGGGGCTGCCACAGGACCAAAGAAATAGGAAGAAGACATGGCAGACCTAAACTTCTGAGACTGTGAGCCCAAAAAGTCATCTTTGCACTTTGAGTTGATTTTCTCAGCTTGGCCACCAACATGCATACTATGTAGTAACTGAGAACAGAACTGATTTCTTTAGTTACTATATAGTAACTGAGAACAGAACTGATTTCTATAGTTACTATAGGAACTGAGAACAGAACTGATTTCTATAGTTACTATATAGTAACTGAGAACAGAACTGATTTCTATAGTTACTATATAATAATTCAGAACAGAACTGATTTCTATAGTTCTGAGTTTTCTCCTCCCTCAGATTCTAATTTTTAGAGTATTACCTCTTGCTCATATCTGTATGCCCAAACACGAGTGTTGATTAAGTTCGCTGGTTTATATTAGATCCCAGTGAGTTCTAGTTTCCCCAAACTGTTCTAAAAAATGACTTTCTCATTTTCCCCACTTTCAAAATGGTACAGTACAGTCTCTTTTCTTGGTTGTTGATCTCACTATTGACAACAGCTCTCTTCTAAACTCATGGAGAGAATCCCTACTCCCATTGGAAAAGTCATCATTGTCTTCCTTCCTATCTTAGTTCCTGGGCACTAGATATTTTCTGACCACCTTCCATGTGTTCCGATCTGTCCCAGCTATTGTTCTTCTGAACCAAAAAAAAATCAGTGGCTATGAATTTATAGGACGAAATATATCAAGTTCTTTGGTAAATGTTTTATATCCCTTAACCTATTTAATCTTCATAACTCACCAAGGCCGACACGCTTAGCTTTCTGTATACATGAGCACACCGGGGCTTAGAAAGGCAAGATGATCCAGCTGGGCTCAATAAGCTAGAGGAAGCAGCAGAGCCAAGATTCAAACCCATGTTTTTCCAACACCCAGTCTCCTTCAATTTTCTAGTAAATTGTACCAAACAGTATAAAGAGGAAGGGAGAACTGTAACTGACATTTGTGGTTTTGACCACCCAGAAGTCACTCCCCCACTTCCTGGGATAACAGCCCCTCCGTTCTTCAGCGGACACATGCTTCTTGCTTCAGCCAAGTCAGTCCTCCCTAAGATTCTGGGGAAGACTGCGAATCTCTAGTTGTGGCCAGCAAGGCTGGGTCTCAAAATTTGGGCTTTTTATACTATAGTGGAGGGACCCATAAATTTGAATACTTCAGAGGGGGCTGGATATACAGTTAATAATTAAGCTGTGGTAACAGGTATGCTTGAAGACTGTCTGGACAAACTGGAACTTGTGGTTACTCCATCCACCAGGAAGGCAAATTCCTCTCCTTCTCCAGATTAATCAACTGTCTTGGGAAATTCAAGATGTGTTACCCTTATGTGAAAGAAGTGAACTATTCTTTCCTATTGGAGTGGGTTACAATTCTGGGTAACCCAGTACTCCCAGCCACCCTAACCCTAAGAAAACAGACTCTCCCCTTCTTGGACTGATGTTGTGCCTATAGCAAAACCACATTGCCCTGACTTCCCTAGGTGGAGCTTGAGGAAGAAGGAAAAAAAATAAAGCAAGCAAGACCCAGAGATGTGCAATATTAAGTCTGGAACCCCACAGTGATGGTTGCTATTGACTGTCAGTTTAACAGCATCCAGAGTCCCCTAGGAAGCCAACCTCTGGGCATGCCTATAAGGGAATGTCTAGATTGGATTATGTGAGGTGAGAAGACTCATGCTAAGTGTGGGTGGTGCTTGCAAGGGTTTAGATTCTGGGCTGAATAAAAAGGAGAAATGGTATGGAGCACTCGACGTCTCCCCTATTTCCTGCCTGTGAATGAAGTATGTCCAGCTGCCTCGGGCTGTTGCTACCAATTCTGTGTCATGACGGAACACACTCTCAAACTGTGAGCCAAAATAACTCTTGCTTTTTTGAGGATTTTATTTTCAGGTGTTTGATCGGAGCAATGCGAGAAATGCATAATACACATGGTGTCTTCTACCCAGGAAAACTGCCCCCTTCCATCCTAAATGATATAGCAGCTCAGCTCACTGCATTCTACCCTGGTTTTAAAAATGAACATGTGCATGTATGTATGTGTAAGTGCACGAGTATGGGTGCATGCATGCTGCAGTACACGTATGAAGGTTAGAGGACAGTTTTGGGAGTTTAGGCCTCTCTCTCCATCACGGGTCCCAGAAACTGCAACCATTAAGTTTGTGCAGCACAAGTTTCATCCTCTGAGCCATCCCCCCCCGTGGTTTCTCTTCGTAGTTAGAGTCTTTAACCCACACCCCAAATCCAGATCTTCTTTTCACTTTCCTAACATTGTTCACTGCCTGGGTTATGTACTTGTTAATATGTCTACTCCTTGTCTCTCTCACCAACAGAATATGAATTCTGCAGCAGCAGGGACTGTGTCTCCTTCCCATTACATTCACAGTATCTAGGAAAGACCTGGGTTGTAGAAGGTTGGCTAGCTGGACTGTGGAAACCAAACCTCCACAGATTGGTTCTTTGAGAAAGCAATCATCTGTGTCTTTTGATTTTGAATCCTCCACAGCATAGAGAGGACTTTTCAATGTCTTTTTCTGAATTTTATTCAAGCATTTTCTCATTTTATTCAAGCCCCGTCCTCAGACCAGGGAAACTGACACATTTTCCATCTGAGAACGTATCACGTTCTATCCCAGTTTGATTCTAAGCAAAGATCATTAGCAGGTTTGTTTGTTTTGATCCTGGCATTAGCAGGTCTATTTTGGGCTAAGTCATTTCCCCTAGTTTTAACTTCATGTTTTCCCATTGGATCACACAGGAAGTCCCTTGTCTGTCAATGTAATAATTTTCTATTTAATTATAAAAGAAGAAACTATCAATCTGAGAGTATTAAGCAAGTATCTGTCTGATGCAAAAACCTGATTTCCAGTTCCTTGGACTAAGTACAACTCTCAGTTGTGGTCAGATCTGCAGGTTTCAAAGCACCCCTTGTTTTCACTTTCTGGTCAGTCTAGACATATGATCCGCAGTACAGGAAAGCTGCGGACAGTGAGCGGAAGGAAGATGTGCAGAGGAAATAACTGGTGGTCCTAATGCCAGCATAAATATCAGGGTGAGTAAGGCCCTACACCTTTTCTACTGGATCTCTTCAGCTGTGCTGAGAAGCAGCAGAAAGCAGCACTGCCTGGGCTGAAATCGAGAGATTTTAAGGACCTCTGGGTAATCAGCTCAGGAGGACAGTTTCCATGTGGCCAGTCATCCCCACTCCCCACAGATAGCACAGGGAAGCCGGGTCTTATTCATTACCTTATTGTGATATGGAAAAGGTAACTTTCTGAACTTCTCCAGTGTCTGCTTTCTCATCTGAACACAAGGGATGCTAATTTCTGTGCTTCTTACATAACAGAGTTGTCCCATGAAACAAAGCAATAGAGGATCTAGCAATGCTTTGTCGCTAGCAAAGGGCAAAGTGGGCATTAAAGGTGAGGTGAGAGTGATCATAATTGTGTCTGCTTGCTGTTCCGTGGCTTACCCAGCCCAACGTCCTGGGCTCGGAGATGTCTCAGAGATTAAGAACACTGGCTGTTCTTCCAAAGGTCCTGACTTCAATTCTCAGCAACCACATGGTGGCTCATAACCATCTGTAATGAGATCTGGTGACCCTCTCTGGCCTGCAGACATATATGCAGGCAGAATGCTGTGCACATATAAATAACAAACAAATAAATAAATAAATAAATCTTTTAAAAAGTTGTGCAAGAGAAAAGAGAAAATAAATAGTCTAGCTGGTAATCACAATAGAAACAAAGAACTGGAAAGTTCTCCAAAGGCAGCTGTGACTGGACTGCTGCTGACTCGAGGATCAGGAAAATAAAGCAGACAGCGCAGTTCGTGTCTGCACTAACTGACCTAAGAGGGCATGGCTGTTCCACACTGCATTCTTAAAATGGCTAAAGATTTTTATCACCATATTACTTCTTTCCCTGGGAGAAAGCAAATTAATTGACATACTGAGATCTGTGATTTAGGAGGGGAGCAAGGAAAGGGCCGGCTGGAGGTCCACCACCACCTTCTTGCAGGTTAAGGCATCATTTTCTGTTGAAGTTCTCATTATAAAAGGAAAGATGGGCCATGCGATCACACTGCCTAAAATGGAATCGTCTCATTTCTCACACTCCTTAGTCTGTCACATAAGGTCTTTTGCGATCAAACTTTTGACTAGTTTGTTAGTTATATATTGCATAATTCTTTCTAATGCAGGATGTAGTTGAACAATCTAATCTTCGTGCGGTTGCCCTGTGGAGGCACTCTGTTAGGGTGCTGAGGAGCATTTGCTTTAATGCGGATGGCCTGGCTTACTGACAGGCACTGAGAAGAGCCAGAAGAGCAGTCTCCATGTTGTTGTGGTTACTGTGCATGTATGTGCATGTGCAGGCATTGATGTTCTCGTAGCGGTCTTAGGGAACCGCCATGCTCCAGCAAGTGTGGACGACCATAGCCACCCCTTTGTAGGTGAGAAGACCAGGGATCAGAAAAATGAAGCACGTTCAAGGAAGCTCGTGCAGTAGGTAGATAACAGAACTTGGAAACAGATTGGTCTCCTTTCATTTTGGAACTTTAATTTTGAAAGGGTTTTAGGCACCCCAGCTTGAGAACTTATTTTTCTGTGCCCTAAACTGATCATCTACTTGGACTTTTTTATCTGTACAAAGGAGATGGTGAAGCAGGTCCTACACCTCACGTGGGCAGCACAGTAGAGCTTGCCCTGGTGCATGTGCACGGGTGAGCTGGTCCTGAGGTTGGGAGAACTAGCTTCGCCCCTCGCCTGTGCAGTATAGGAGAGCTGGCCCCAAGGGTGTGAGAGTGGACCCACCCCCCACCATGGCAAAGCCAGAGAGAGCTGGCCCTGGTGGTGTGGAAATAGGAGAGGGGGCAGATTCACCAACTTAACTATCCCAGGCCCAGATCCAGGGCTTTGATTTGGCCCACCCCAATATCTAGCTGGAGAGGGGGAAAGCACTGGCCCTGCACAACCACAGATGCAGGATCCCCAGGACACAAGATCTGAGAGGAGTCAAGACATGGCTCCATTGCTGAGGTGTAGCAGAATCCAGAGGCCTCAGGCCAGACCAGTGACTCACTGTAAGGAACATTCGCAAGCAGAGCTGTTTGGGCAAAAGGGCAGACTGTGTCACACACAACGACACACCACAGCTTCCACTGCAAGATGGTTTTTGTTTTTTATCTTTATTTTGCATTTTTAGTTTTTAATTTTTAATTCTTTTAATTTTGGGTTTTTTGTGGAGGAGGTTGTTAGGGTAGAGGGCAGATAAGGAGGTACAGGGAGATGAGGTGGGATTGGGATGAATTATAAGAAATTGACAATAAAAAAGAACCATTTTTATTGAAGTCTGAGATCTACCAGAAATGTCCTCACTATGTCAGAACTCCAGAAGCCAGTAGATTAGATTTCTGTTTAATTCTTTTACTCTCACTATTTCTTTTTATATTATTATTAATTAAATTCACTCATTTATTTTACATCCCAGGTGAAGTTTTCCTTCCCTTTTTTCCTCTCACTCCCTCCTCCCCTTCCCACCGCCCCCAATCCACTCCCCTGCCTCTGTTCAGAAAGGGGCAGTCCTCTTACAGGTGTCAACAAAGCATGGCATATCAATCAAGTTGAGGTAGGACTAAGCTCCTCCCCTGGTATTAAGGCTGGGTGAGGTTACCCAGTATGAGGAGTAGGTTACTTGATGCCAACCAAAGCATTAGGGACAGGCCATAATCTCTGAAAGAACGCATTTCCCTCTTCTTTCTCACCTGCCTTGTTTTCCTTGAGGGCTCTCTGTTTTCCCACGAGCACTGTCACAGTTTCTAATTGTCTTCCTTGTCTAAGCCCTGCCAGTAATGTGCAGAAGAGCTGCCAAGAGTTCTCTTCTTCTGCTGTTCTGCCAGTGTTTCTCCATCATGGATGCCACTCAACACCCGAAGCCTGCATACTGTGGCTCTAATTCTCACCTCATCGTATAGCATGGCCCCATGTGGTACTTTCACTCAAATGCCCATCATCCTCCTTGATCTCTACATGGTTGCTTAATCCTTTTGTGTCTTTATGCAATTTGCCTGCGCAGAGTGTCCCTGCTCACTTTTGTATCTTGCTGACTTATTCATGCTTCAAAGCATAGCTCTACGACTTGATTTCACCTCCCCTGGGGCACTTTCCTTGCCTCTTCAGTTTGATGTGAGTGTCCTTCCTCTGGATAAAGCAGTGCAACCATTTCTCCTTCATACTTGATGATTATGAGTTCATTGACACAGTGCTCTAAACTAAAAGAGGTGTGTGTGTATGTGTGTGTGTGTGTGATAAGTGAAGCACAGAGAGAGTCAATTACTATTTCTTCACATTAAATTAACAAGAAGCTACTTTGAGTTACATGGCACACTTGGGACAAAGTCCACATCATTTCTAAGTCTATCCTGAATATTATCTATCCTCAGATTCTCTATGTGATTCTTGAATGGATTAGAAAATGTCTAAAGGTATTTGTATTAAAGTCACACATGAGGGTGCTCGTATTAACCTCTTAGCATGACATGAGACATATATTTCCTAATAATCTCCCCAGAGATTCCCAGAAGAAAGCTACTAGGGCTTTCTGAGAAGTGACAGCATATTTGGAACCCCCAGGGATGCCTATATGGTACTGCTTTTTAGCCTCTAAGCAAATGCAAGATTGATTATATCTGGTGATGATGTCTATGGCAACACTGGGGGTTGTCACTACTGCAATATAGTAGATAGAAGCACCAAGGGTGCTGCTAAGTACAAGATGGCGCCCCATGGCAAAGACTTGATCAGCATGAAACACCTACAATACCAAGACTCGGAAGCCCCATCCCCCAGTCTCTGAAGATACACTTCTGCCTCTGTGGTGACATGAATGACACTCAGTCAGTATTTCCTTGGTCTGGTGACGGTTCCTATGGTGGTGGTGTTCCCTGTGGGTATGAATGTGACATTAAGCTTTTAAAAAGGCTCTACTCTGTATTCCTATGGATTAAGCACTTGACTTATTTCCAACTGTGTGTCATTTCTTATAAATCTTGTGATCAGCAAAAGCATTTTACTGCTCCCTATGAACTCACTGGATCCTAGCTGCTGCCTCTCAACAAAGGCTGCAGGCTGTAGCCATCAGCTATCCTACGTCAGACAACACCAGCTTATATGCCATAGCAGGCAGGAGACTACCCAATGTCTGCAGGGTCAGGCTTTCTTCCACAGACAGACGGGTCTTTAGCCACAAAGTCTACATTCAAGAAAATGAACAACTAAAATCCAGAAACAGCAAATAAGGAGTAGTTGAATCAGAGTGTGAGGAGCTTGAACAACTTTTGTTCTTATCTGAGGTATTCCTAGCTTTAGGGCCAGTTACAGAATGTGGAGAGATGGAGGGTTGAGGGGGACAGGTAGACTGCCTTCATGATTTACTTCCTAATGTGTTAGGCTGCACAAGGATGCCACTAATCCTGAGCCCCTTGGTGCAACTTACAACTCCCTCTTATGTACAAAACATATTCCAGAATGCTCCAATGAAAACCGGTGAACTTGTAGTACTATTTTATTTGTAATATTTTAACATTTCATAGTATGCTGGAGTTTCAAAAATATACCCAGGACTCCATAGCAATCAGCAGAAGCAAAATGTTTTATCAAAGTTATGGTTGGGAACAGAATGGCTGACTTATATGCAAAATAAACCAGCCTTTTAATTGTACCTTGTAGCTTCAATAGCTAGCTCATGAAGTATTATGAGCACCTACTGTGAACATTGAAGTAGATATCAAAGGTCATAATTTTGCTGGAATCCAGGAAATGAATACTGATTACTACATTTTGACTTATCAGCTGCATGTGCGTATGCTGTGTAGACTGGTCCCCAGGACAGACTGCATGGGAACACAGCCAGCTACCATGGGATGGAACTGGACTGATGCTGAAGATACTCCTGTTACAGGTTGTCAGTCACATCAAGGGGAAGTCCCTCCTTTGTGCTGAGAGTCGGAAAAACATTGTTTTTCAATTCAAATACAGTAACACATTTTAAATAGGAGGTGCTTTTATTGCAAATCTTTCAACCTTGGTCAGGTGAAAAAATAGGCATTACATGTTCTTTCCGCTCTGATTTGAGATCTCCAAGATAGATAATGTCTCATAGGATGGAGGTGGATTTAAAGGCAAATCATCCAGCACCAGCATCCTTCATCTATATTAAGAGTGAACAGAGAACTCCCAGAGGCTATATACACAGTCATGGCACATAATTAGAAACTTAGTAGGAATTCTTTTACTAAATCGAGCCTTGTTCCTTTCACATAAACTCATCCTGTCTCAATGTCTTAGGAGAGCTGGTCAATATTTCCATTGGTGAATCCTTTGCTTTCAAAATCTGTGATGAGACAGATGTTTCTTTGTAATTTCCAATCTTCCCAAACTGAATAATTAAAATACTTTGTCAAGAGACAAATGACAAGTTGTGTATTTTTATGATTGACTGTGTGACACTTTGATAGTTGTACACACAATGGAGCAATTAAGGTAAGTTAACTCATATGTCTATAGACTCACAACAATTAGCATGAATGACCAGAAGGCACAACCATGCTGAATCTATAAAGCATTTCCGAGTTTCCCACTCTTCATTGCCTTATTCCCCTCATTATAGACTGGTAACAGTTTGGGAATTATATCTCGCCTTGGGAATACATGCTGTATAGTAGTTACTAATAAGCAAAGACATTTTAAAAAGACTGCAAAGGAAATAATCACCCATTATATTTAAATTATTTTCTTGCATTTTATTTGTTTGTTTTGTGTATGTGTGTGTGTGTGTGTGTGTGTGTTTGATGTGCACACTGTGGAACACATATGGAGGCCAGAGGACAACTTACTGGAGGCAGTTTTGTCCTTCTACCATGTGGATATCTGAGATTGAACTCAGGTAGTCAGGCTTAGTAGTAAGTGCCTTTACCCACTGAGCCATCCTGCCAGCCTCCACTCGTGTATCTTTAATGGGAAGACAACTCATATAAAGTTAATGTCTTAAGGATGAAAATGTTCTTACATTATTCTGTTCTTATTTCTCAACACTTTTACTGCCTGATCAAAATAAAAGTGTTGAGTAGTCAAAGACCAAAGAATATTTCCCAAACCCAGTCTCGTACAGTCCCACAGGCCTCTCTGAGGTGGCAGAAAAATGCTTTCTGTGCTGTCTGATGTTCCATGCACAGCTCCCAAGTGTTGGAAACCAGGCTAGTGCAAGGCAATAAGTGATTTGAAATATTAGTCTAAATAGGAGGCTGGAGAGATGGCTCAGTTTTAATAGCAGTACTGTTCTTGTGCATGACCTAAGTTTGGCTCCCAACACTCACAAATGCCTGTAACAGGGTCCAATACCTGTGGCCTCCATAGGAACCTGTGCTGCCTCTCTCTCTCTCTCTCTCTCTCTCTCTCTCTCTCTCTCTCTCTC
>LOJH01036654.1:0-15462 GCA_001685095.1 Ellobius talpinus | reverse complement strand
TGTGGGTGCCAATCTGTTGCAGTAGGGTGCTTGTTGGTTTGCGAGTGCCCTTCTAGCTTAGACCCGAAATAATCACACAGAAACCATATTAATTAAATTAGCTCTAGCTTCTTATTGACTAACTTTTACATCTTAATTTAACCCATCTCCATTATCCATGTATTGCCATGTGACAGTGGCTCACCGGCAGTGTTTCAGCATGTCTGACTCTGGCGGCAGCTCCATGATATCTCCCTAACTCTGCCTTCCTACCTCCCATGCTATAGGCCAAGTCAGTCCTTTATTCACTAACCAGTAAAAGCGACACATAGACAAAAGGACCTCCCACACCATTGCACTGTGCTCACATGCATGTGCATGGCTACATTCAGCTTTTCTGTATTAGTGTAGGGATCTGAGATCATGCTCTAACCTGCTAGGCCAACTTTCCAATCCTGGGTTTTCATTTTCTATATATCACAGTGATTGGACAGAAACTTGATGTCCTACTTTCTCCTGGGGTAGACGATGTGAGATCTTTCTCTAGTCTCTGTTTAGCACTGAATAGTTGTGTAAAGCATCTAGATTCACGCAGGCAAATGAATTTTAGATTATTTACCTGTCAGTGATAAAGTCTAGGTCACAGAAACCCTAGGACACCAAGAGGCCTAGTTCTTAATCCAACATATTCCTTATTATATAATTGTGTAAAATACAACTCACAGTTAAAAGGAAATTTGGATTTCCCGTTTTGGTTTTAACATGTGCACACACGCAAGCGCACACACACACTTGTCCCATTGGTTAGTTCTTTCAATTATCCTTTATGCCTTATTTTTAAGGTTTAGTTATACATATCAACTTCTAATTTGGAATGTATTTTCCTGATATTTCACTGTCCTACCTGGAAGTTTCATCTTCCTCATTGTGTTAGGCCACTATATTTGTGGGACTGTTTTCACATGCAAATTTAAAATACAATTAACCATAATAAAGAGAACAGTCTAGATCCAAGTTCAGTGAGAGACTTTGTGCCAAACAAATATGACAAAAGGAAAGGCCAACAAAGCATGTACAAGAAACAGTGAGAAAACAGTAAATATATTTAATAAATTGTTGGTATTAAAGCTCTGAGTTTTAATACAATTTTAAGAAAGGCAGAGTGAAAATGATTTCAAAAATAAAATATACCTGGGCAGTGGTGGCTCACACCTTTAATGCCAGCACTTGGTAGCCAGAGGCAGGGGATCGCTATGAGTTTGAGGTCAGCCTGATCTACAGAGTGAGGTCAAGGATGGCCAGGGATACAGAGAAACCCTGTTTCTAGGAACCAAAAATGAATTAAATAAATAAATGGAATATAAAGAATATAAAACAACTATAGTAATAAAATTAATAGAAATTTTAATTGTATTTTAAGTGACTTCAAAAGATTTGTTCTACTATTGAAACAAATTTTTAAGTAGTTGAGAGCTTTATTTCACAGTTCTGGGACCTTTAGAACACCTCTGTTAACTTGTTTGTTTTGACAATTTTCAATGTAAGAGATACGTTATTTTGCTTTTGTCTACTTTTAAAAAGTAGAATTAGTTGCCAAGTATATTATCATGGCTGTAACTGTTATTGTCCTAAAATTGTCTCCTATTTTCTGGAACATGTCTCTGATTTATGATTATTAACACATGTGGAATCAGGAGCCATGTCAAATATTTGAGATTTCCCAACTCATGGACTTTGCTTGCCTGTTTTGCTGTTTGCTGTGGCAGGTCGAAAAGTTTGCAGTGCCTTTCAGGTGCACTGTGCAATGAGAAGGGAGTAGATTTAGGTCTTCTAGTCTTGGTGCATAGAAGTCTGAATACGTCTATGTGTGTTAGTCATTTAAAATCTATTTTATTTTGCCTACATAACTCATAAAATCACACGTCACTGAACAAAGTGGGAGAAACGCATCTGAAAATAATTCTTCATTTGTCTGACGTAGGGATCTCTCCAGGGTAGACTATGGATTGCTTTACTTTTAAAAGAAAAAATAGGAAAAGAAATGAAACTTTCAGCCTCAGTTATTTTTCCCACTTAGCATGAAGTTGCCAAGTTGAAGACTAACAGCTGTGTTTAGCTATGTGTAGTGAGAAAAACATGAAATAGTATTTTCTCATACAACTTTAACGACTTACTTTGGTTAGTTAATATTTTTACTCTTTTCTTGTCTTCTCCATCTTAATTTAAACATATCTAAAAGGCTTAAACAATTTTTTTCTTATTTTTCTTTATTTTTACTACAGTTGAAAGGCTGAATGAACAGGCATAGGGTTTATTTTATTCTCAACCAATCACAAAACAGTGTTTCCCCAGGAGAATAACTGGCTTACAGGGAAAAGGGACACACAAAACAAAACAAATTCGTCATGTGCAGCTCGAATTGACCACATCCCTTTTCAGACCAGATTGAGTAAGAACGCCTGAGAGTAACCACCTACTTAAGGGATATATAAGGAACCAGAGATGTTTTAGTTGGCGTATTAGGAAAAAGGAGGACCGTGTGACTGCTCCCAAGGAACGTAAACATTCCCCAACAGTAAGTAAAGCTTAGCATTATATTTTGTGCTCTGCCAAGTAAAACAAATATTATTTTTGTGCTCTGCTAAGATCATTCTATTTTTCAGATGTTTCTAGGAACTTAAATATTTTAAAGTGATTTTAAGAGCTATTTCTTATTTTTTTCCCCAATCAGATTTCATTTTTATAGATACAGCAGTAGAACCTCTAGCTTGCTTCCATTCTAGCCATGGGAAAATTGCACAAAGTTTTATTATGTATATTTAGAAAAGAATAAATTTAAAGACTATAAAAACTGAAAAAGTTTTAAAATTTATTTATTTGAAAAATTTCTGGGCACAATTATTCTTTCATTCAGTTTCTTTTATTCTTTTCTTTTAAAAAGTTTATTTTGTACTTTGCTCTCAGAGTTATAGAGTGGTATCTATAATCACAAAATTGAGGGAAGTCTTATTCTCCTTGTGTCAGAATCAAGTAATTTTGCGTCTGGATTATTACCCTAAAGTATATTCCTTTTGATAAAAGTTATTCAGTTAAAATGTATTTTATTTCAATCTGGAGGTAAGTATTCCAAACATACTTAATTGGGATTGTGTATAATGAATGTAACTTATCATTCAGGTGGGTTTAAGACATCAGAATTTTGTTGTTGATTTGATTAGTTATGGAATTTTTTTATTGAAATGCAAGGAACAAATACAAGTATTAATGGAATGAAACTAACTGAATTACTTTATTCACATCATCAAATTCTTGTTTTATAATTCTCTATGTTCTGCACCATAATGATACATTTTTTCCAGTTAGAATGTTCAGTTTATTGTAAGAGTGTGACATCCCATCATCACCCATTCCTCCAAACACCTTAAAGCGAATGTGTTTGAAGTAGAAAATTCATCGCAAATTGTTGCAACAATATTTTACAGCGTTTCATGACAGTTGGTAAATGTGGTAGATATTTGAATCAGAAATACAGCCAGGAAACTTTCTTCAATGATCCTTACGTCTTTGGCTCACTTATTGTTTGTTCACCTAATGAGCAGGTGGAATGAATATGAAGGATATAAGTGTGTATCAGCAAACCTGCGCCCTTCTGCACAAGAATCTGCTCAAGAAATGGAGAGGGAAAAGGGAGAGCTTCTTGGTATGTGCAGACATTTCACCCTTTCCTCGGAACTCTGCTTTCCGTGACCGATTATTTCAAAGATTGCATTATACTTAGCAGACTAGATTCATTACTTTTGAAGGTTGTTATTTCTAGCTATATTTTAATTGAGAAACTCATAAAGGTCTGTGACCAATGCCATAGAATCACGAAGACTAAAATTAGAACATTTTTAAAAGAAATAAAGTAAAAATCTAATTGTATGATGATTGTAACAAACATTCAATGATCACGTATCCTACATTGGGAGCCAAGACATAATACAGATTGGTAAGTATCAATTGAGAAATTTTCATTTTATTGTTTTATATTAAAACCTTTTGATTTCCTACATAAAGATTCTGGTTCAAGGATTACAAAAGAACACCATTGTTGGTTTGTGCACAGCACATTGTTTGAGTAGCGGTGAACAGTGCAAGTTCCGGTGGCTTTAATGCACGGCAAGCGTCCAGTTTTCACTGTTTTCAGTACAGTCAGTAGTAGAAGAGAAGCAGGCTGAGTGGGAACAAGGCTATTTCTGTTGATCCAGGCACCTAGGCTCCTTCATCTAGAGACTCTGCTGTCTCCTCAGACCCTGGCAACCTCCGCTGAAGTACCGATAGAACAAAGAAAAGGAATTGAGACAGGGAGGATGGTAGACTGGGTAGGGATCTACCAACCAGGCCTAACTGTGACATGTACTATGTCTGCTCACTTTCCCTAAAAACTCAAACACCTGTTTCCTCTTGCACTTGTATGTTAAGAGTACGTTCTACTTAAAACCTGCAGTTTTCAAATTGATTCATACTGCATTAACTCAGTGTGGTCACTTTAAATAAGTGAACAGGAGGTGTCAGTATCTAGAAGTAAATCCCAAAGACAAGGAATATAAGTGATTTGTCCAGATCCGTTCTTGCATTGGTAAGCTGAAATGGCTGTTAATGTAAAAACTCAACTGTATTTTCTCTTTCTACATTGTTTTGAGAGTGCTTTGTGGTTACTGGTTCATTTTCCCCCTATATGGCAGTCAGAGCAGAGAAAGGTGTTCTTGGGCATTAAAGAATTCTCAATTGCTTGTAAAAAGTGTGTTCTAGCATATATCAAGAAGGAGGAAATTATTGCTATTGGTGACTCACTAGAGAGTATCTGCCACTTAGTTTCTACTTATTCCGTTTAGTTTCTAATAAAAAAATATGACAACTAGCAAGAAACATTGTGATTTTCCACTTTGTGCCTTATGTCTAAAATTGATTTTCCAGGCAATCAAGATTTTCAAAGTTAGGTATCCCATTGTTTCCAGATGACCACTGAAATCATTCATGATTTAATACAGAGCTTTAGATCAGAGAGTGATACATGTGGCCACTAACTCAGAATTTGTCTTTAGTTAATTTTTTTCTCAGAAGAGTGTACAGCAATGAGAAATTATATTATATGGAAAAATTTAACTTGTCTTCAAAGTTCTTTGGTATTGACCAACTTGAGGAGAAATATATCTAGCCTTATTATTTTTTCTCTTAAATTTTTATAGGAATGGAGCATCCCAATTATTATAGGACTATATATGGCTCTATTTTCATATTTCAAAGAAAATATGCAGCTCCCTGAAGTCCCACCTCAGGATCTTGGAAGTTTAGATGAATTTAATGGATCTTCTATCATGGTTCTTTATGCACCAGTCTCTAACATAACCCAACAGATAATGAATAAAACAACTTTTTCTCCCTCTATGAAAGGTAAATAAGCCAGCGGGAAGAAAGAGTTAGCCTTATTGGTCTTATCGATTCATAATTTTTAATAAGATGTATACATGTTAGTTTGAAGCTACAGTAAAACATCAATCTAATGAATTCAAGCATCAGGATAGCATATAATCTTCTTAGGTTTTCATTTTTCTTTTACAACAATATTTTAAACTTCCTTCAGCTTGATAGGGGCCTATCAAAACACGAGCCTATGTTTATAGACCTCCATAAGCTGAAGCTTTAAAAAAATACAAATTGAAATTAGCGTCTTGAGAAATGCAGCTATTGAGGTACGTATGTATTTTTAGCATGGATATCCAATTATTGAGATTTGTAGCTTGTTAAAAATGTAAGTAATTAGGTCATGGCTATTTAATAAGTTTATAAGTATGAGAATTAATGGTGTAATCTGAAGGTGATATTCTTTCTTATGTACAGTGTAGAATGCAAAACCTTTGAAGGTTTTGAGTTTAAATTGGGCCGTTTTGTAACCAAGACTAAGAAAACACCTATTTCATTTGTGAGCAAACTGGGTGTAGTCTGGCTATTTATTTTTCAATATTGGATTTCTAACTAATGGCATTTCTGGTTATTTAGAGTCTGTTATTTTGTTTCTGCGTGAGACAAAAGTCCTGTCAGTTGGTTTTGCTTCAGGAGGAATTCTGGGATCCTCGGGGTATAGTGACAACAACAGTAGGTTGTTCTTACCCTCAACAAACAGCAAGGTGGGCTTTGTCCCCCATCCGCCACCTGGCTTATTAAAACCTGTAATTTGCACGCACGATTATTTTCTGTGATTTGAAACAGTAAAATAATATTTTCTAGGTTGCCTTTTAGTTTGTTTAGTTTAAGTGGGAATGTCTATTAAAAAATGGCTCAGTCTAATATCTCATTTTGTTTTGGTGAAATATTATACAACCCGGTATATCTGTTTTCACCTTATCCCTCACAGGAACGAGAATCATTGGGTTACCAAGTAAGAAATACTTGGATGATATGCTTCTGAAGAATATTCCCCATGCTCTTGGAATCATATTTAATGACACCTTCTCTTACACGTTAGAAGTATTTCTAACATATGGATATCCATTTTTGAAAGAAGATATATTAGGTGACTTTTCATTTAAAATATTCTTGTGACAGTCTTTCTGTTTTCAACAAGAGGAACAGGTAGGATTGGGCAACAGGTACTTTCAGTTTCCTAGGAGAAAACAGACTAACATCTGATTGTTATTGTTATATTAATTGTAGAGGTTTATTTCACAGTGCTGCAGAATAATTCAGCATACATCTGTTGAGCTCACAGTTCTCAGGAATGGTGAGATTTCAATGCTGGATACAGCAGCCATTGATTAGGAGCGACAAGCATTGAATAGCTAGTGGTAAGGGCAAGTACTTTTGGTAATTAGATCCAAGATTCTTGATTGTTGGATTACAGAACTTTTAAAATAAGACCAAAGGAACAGCAAGTGTGAGGAGCTGAAGATACTAAGTTTCATTAGGGTAAAAGCATATGAGAGCATCTTATAACAGCTGGAAGAAGAGCATGAAAAGCCAATGGGATGTGCGAGGAGAATGATTTTGCAGTTGCGTAAGGGCTAGGTCCTGTGTGGTATCTTGTAAACCTAGGCCATTGGACAGTCATGGAAGTACTTTAATCAGGGAAGCATGTGGAGAGTTGTCCAAATGAAGAGAGAGCTCCTGATTCAGCCCAGAGGATTCAAGTTGGAAGAAGGTTCAGGGAGAAGGCAGTGAAACTGATGGCCGCTTAGATGATAGTGGAGCCACTGAGAAGGAGGTAGGCTTGTGGGTTAAAAGACACTTGACATAAAATTGGCGTAACCTCTAGAATCAGTTCTTTACCCCTAGTCAATGTGGAGTGCGGGCTGCGTATTCTTCACTGAGTTCCTGAAGAGCATAGCGAATAGAAACCATGGAGCTTGTTTGTAGGAATCCTTTTGCCGGGTGGTGGCGGCACACGCCTTTAATCCCAGTACTTGGGAGACAGAGACAGGTGGATCTCTGTGAGTTCGAGGCCAGTCTGGTCTACAGAGCAAGTTCTAGGATAGTCTCCAAAGCTACAGAGAAACCCTGTCTCAAAAAACCAAAAAATAAAAAAAAATCATTCTTTTCAAGGATAGGAGGTTAAGAAAGGATATACAAGTAAGATAATAAACACAATAGAGCTACTTTAGATATTTATGGTGGCTCAGAGACCCCTCTAGGATGAAATCACTTTCTAAGTAGGTTAGGACCAAGGGAGAAGTGGCCTTTGTAAGTAAAATTGTCAGAGATATGTGGATCTTGTCACTTGTAGCAGCAAAAGGGTTATCTAGAGACACTCAAGTACAGAGTAAAAAACGTATTCTTATGCTCCAGCACAGGAGAGGCCACGGGAAAACGTTGGGAAGAAAATTCCCGAGACTTCCAGAGTATAGGTAGTGCACCTCGTTTGCTGTTTCTCCCCCAGAAAGGGCTTTGGTCCTTTGTCCTAGTCGTTACATGTCTATGCAGTAGCTTGTCACAAGATTTCAAACACTGTATCCTGTTGGCACCTCCACTTCCTACCTGGAGATCTGCATTTTACTGTGATAATTGAGTCCAGGTTATTTGGGATGAGTTTCTTCTCATGCACACACATCCTACTTTAGGGACGTTCCAAGCTATTAGACAGAGAAGTGTGTGTGTGTGTGTGTGTGTGTGTGTGTGTGTGTGTGTAGCTTTAATATAGAAACCTTAAAACCTTGTTTGTCATGTCTCAGGAAGCTGGTGATTGCTCTCTCGCTAGTCTCGTGGTGTGTGAGCAAAAAGCTGCTTTTTTTTCTAAACCATATAGCCTTCATCTTACCATATTTGCCTCTTCTCGGAACAACCTTGTTGGTTTGTTCGCTTGCTTGGTTTGAGACAGGATCACACCATATAGCCTACGCTGGCCTAGAAATCCACTCTGCTTCAGCCTCCTGGTTGCTAGGATTACAGGTTTGCACCACTCTACGAGGTTAGAATTCTGACTAGTGGAATTTCAATTGTTTTCTCTTAGGTTTTTGTTCCTTATTCCCAATCTGCATTTATCCCATTATGATGGTTCTGTTTTTCCTTGTGCTTACAGCTCATTGCTGGGATCTGCAAGGTGATGTTTCATGTTCATTGTCCAGATACTGGAAAAGAGGATTTGTGCCTTTACAAACTGCCATCAATGCCGCTATCATAGAAGTGAGTGCTTCATTGAAAAGTTCTAGTGGCTACGATAATTAATTTCAGAGGCATCAAAATTTTTAATGAAAGATGAATGTCACAGTTCCTTTGGCCTGCAATAACTAACCCCCGATGTTTGGGTAATTTATGAAGAGCATAGTTATTTTTCACAGTTCTCAAGTGTGGCCTGTATATGATTAGGCCTTGAAAAGCTCATTTCTCCACTGTCACCGTCTAGGAGTTTTCACATGGCAGAAGGGATGAAAGCTCAAAGAGAAGAAGAGCACTGTGTTCTCATTCGGCAGGAGAGCAAAAGGGCAAATTGCACTTTAGAAACACTTGCCAACCCTTTGATGAGTCACACATCCGTCCATGAGGGCGGGGCCCCATGGCTTACTTACTTCTGCAAAGATCCTACCTCTCATCCTACAGTGAGGATGAAGTTTCCAAATGCATTGTAGAGGGGCACAGTCAAACAAGCAAGTATGTAAACTCAAGTTTTCAGACAAGGAAGGGACCGCTTGGTTTAACACCTCCAGTTCTGAAATGGTTCATGGAAACCCGCAAAACAACACACCCAGTTTCGTCTCACAGTGACTCTCTGTGTTATTAGAGCACAGCATGAAGCTCGGAAAACGACATGAGTGCAGTCTCCAACACTCGCCCCCATTTTGTCAATTGATGCCCTTTAATTTCTGTTTGCTTCTGTGTCTCTCTAGGTCACAACAAATCGTTCTGTGATGGAGAAGTTGATGTCCGTTAATGCCATAAACATGAAGACATTACCTTTCATTACTAAAGATACTTTTCAATATGAGTTTTTTATTTTATTCTGCTTGCTTTATTTCTCCTCATTTGTATATTTTATATCACGCAATGTTACCAATGAGAGGAAAAAGTCTAAGGAACTGATGAAAATGATGGGTCTACAAGACTCGGCATTCTGGTGAGTCATAAAGAAATCATAGAACAGTGGAAGTGTTATTTTTGCTTTATAATTTCATTGTTTAAATTTGATATGTGAGGCTACCTGTTCTTTTGCTCTGACTACTAGGTTTAGTCTGTGTTAAATCTTCCATGGAGATAACTGTAACTCATTGAACATGCTCTTAATTCTGGCTTTTTCCTATGCAGCCTCTAAGATAGGGACACTGTTGTTGAGTCTGTAAATGAGGATAAGTGAGTTATCTAGTGTCCGGTAGATGACGAATGTCAGAACCGGGCCTCAGTAGTTCAAAATGGCAGTTCTGCCTGATCAGTCCTAGTTATGAGGTGACATCTCCACACTTCCTTATGTGAAGACAACAGTCTTGTAAAGGGTCTGTTGTGCTCATGGGCTTGGCTAGCCAGGGATGTTTTGATGTAAGTAAATGCTGTATTAAGTGGAGCATTATGACCAGGACATAACATAGGCTGGTGTTTAGGAATGACTTAATAACAGCATTTGCGCTACATATTAATGTTCATACCTTACCTCACCCCACAAACACTTTAAAGTCATTTTGAAATATATGTATATGTTTGTGTGTATACAGGGATGTATCTCTTTATGTATTTGTGACATAACAAAAGTGACCACTTTCATAGAAATAAGGACCTAGGAAAATAGTGGATGAGTTTAATAGATAGAAGTGCAAATAACACAACGTCTAAATTCCACTGAAACAAAGCACAGAGTTTGGTATCAGTGAAAAAAATGTATATTATCAGGTCAAAAGAAAAATTATGCACTCAGGTGAAGCATGGTGTGTTTTAATATTGATTCTTAGAGGTTAATTTTCTATATGTTACTCAAATCAAGAAAACACTTGGTTGGGCATGGCTGTGCAGGTGTATAACCTCAGCACCGGGTAGGTGGATGCTGGAAGATGTAGAGTTTCTGGCTTACCTGTAATGTCTAGAGCGACACTGAGGCCCTTCTTGAAAAACCAAACCTAATGAAAACTCAAACAAACAACACCTAAAGCATACAGAAACAAATAAAAGCCCCCACAAAACCCAGAAACCGTGGGTGTGGAATGGTGAAAGTAAATGGATTGGATGAATAATTATTGATTGAACAATCTAGTAATGTGTTCTCTGAAGTAAAATTATTGCCTAGAAATCCTTCTTTCCATGTAGAATATATTTACCAACAAAGATAATCTTAGTTATAATGTAGATGGAATAGGACATAGAAAAGAAGGAAACTCAGTCTTTAAAAAGTGAGGAAATTTTGTATGGCAGCATTGATAATGACAGAGGAGTGAGTGTATATCCTGTCATGCAAATCTGTTAGGAGGGAAGAGAGGAGAGAGTAGACTTCTATAGAAGGGCTCTCCTTTCAGTCCAAGGCAAGTCTGGGGCGGAATGCCTAGGGTCATCTTAAATTAGGGAGGTGCCAGTCAGGCTGACACGAGGACCAAAGAGATACTAAACATTCTGAGGTCAAGCCGTTTTTCAGGATGATTCTAACTATTCATATAAATTAAAATCTGGAAAGATGAATTGATATGTATATCCTTAGAAAGAAAATGCTTTGGAAATATCTTTTCCAAGTATCAGATATCTATTGGAAATAAATATGACTTCAACTAATGCCATAAATACGAAATGTAGCAATTGTTCTTAAAAGTATGTTTGTATTGCTTTGCAAGTAAGAAGGTTTTGTATAAGTTTATTAATACTGCCTCTCTAACTCCATATACCTAGTTACCATTTTAAATAATTATTTTAATGTCTTTATTTCATAATTTTTCTATACTGTGTTTTTTAATCCTATCTGTAGTAGTGCCATTCTGTACTTAAGAAGTAAATTCACAGAGTATGTTACACTTTTAAAATTGCTGATGTTTCTAACATAGGCCAATTCATTATAATGATATAAGATTAAAAATTAAATAAACAGTAAATCCAGCTAACATATTTTTCTTGGGGGTACTGTTGCAAACCATGCACATTTTGCTGCATTCTGTAGGAGATGAATTCTTATTAATCTTTCAGTTTTAAACAAAGAAAAGAACTCTGGGCAGAATAATGGCTGCAATTACACTTGTGTCCTGTTAATTGCTTATTTTGTGACTTTTCACATTGACATCAATAAGGGATCACAGCCTTATTATTTGTAAATGAGGAGCATGAACATATGCGTTCTTATGGTCTAATCAGCTCTAATAGTGGATGATGTTCTTCAGCAAATACTTAGTAAAAAATGCGAACACGAACACATCCGGAGCAAACTAATGTGAAAGTGTAAAGGTGTGCCATAACTTCCATCCGTTTAAGTAAAGAAATGATAGGAAGTACGTGACGTTATCAGCCGAGTTGTGAATTTTTAGTTTTCTTTAATGAGTGGTAGTGTTGCCTGCAGAGATGCTCAAGCTCCTGATGCCTGTAGAGGCATTTGATTGGCACTTGACTGACCATCAACTGTTATGTCTCCTTCCAGTTTTCCAGGTAGGGTTATTTGGTAATATCTAATAAAACTGATGACATAAACTTTAATTTAGTAATTTCACTTTAGAGATATTCTTCTACATCTGCATAAGAACGAATGTAATAAAATTCTTGGCACCATTATAACAAAGAGAAATAGGAAACATTTATCTAAGGTCAGAAGAACACTAGAATATATTAATACAATGAAACAAATAAACTCTATATGTAATAGATAATGTTGATTGATAAAAGCAAATTACATGTATCTATACAGCATAAACCGTACAGTATATACAATGATCATAGTATTTGTGCAATAGATGCATTTGGAAGCCTGGCCTTCAGGTACCAGCAAGGCCATACTTTGGTTTATAGCCACTTAATTGGTTGTGACATTCTTTCCCATTGGTTGATGCCATAATAATATTTGATACTTCCCATTATTTTGTGGTAAAGGCAATCAGAATGCACCAGATTCATAAGCAGGATGTTTGCCAAAAGATTACCTTAGGGGGGAAAGATGGAGAGTTATAACGAGGAAGAGCATACACAATTAACTTCAGCTATATTATCAATATCATAGTTATTAAACTAGGGTACACATACAAGAGTAACACAGTTGTTCTTTAGATGCTTTTGTAGATGTGAAAACATTTATTTAAAAGGCTAAATAATTTAAATATCTTTTGTCTTCGTTTAGGCTGTCCTGGGGCTTAATCTATGTTGGCTTCATCTTCATTACTTCCATATTCATTGTAGTTATCATAACATCTGCCCAAATTATAGTGATGACTGGTTTCCCTGTAATATTTACACTCTTTTTCTTATATGGATTATCTTTGGTAAGTGTATACATTTATTATCACCTTTTACACATTAGATCGTAGCTGTGAGTAGCAAACTTTAATTTCCTAGGAGGTTAGGAAGGCACTTTTTCATGTCTGTCTGGTGTGATGTGGGGTGTGTGTGTGTGTGTGTGTGTGTGTGTGTGTGTGTCTGAGCACATGGATAAACATGTGTTTGCTTGAGAAAATTTCAATAGATATTTGAAAATAATGTAAATCCAAGTAAATTGGGTCGCTTTTTTCCAAGAAGTTTTGTGCATCCATAATGAGATGGTGGATCAAAAATGTTTCTTTCATAAAATCTTTTATTTGAGCTATTTCAGTATTTTAACTTTGAATCTTTTAATTGCCTTTAATGAGTAAAAAATATCTTGCTAGGCAGCTAGTCCTACTGCTCAAGTTTACTTTTTATTTTATCATGGTGACCAACATTGATCTCATGGAGGTAAATTTTCAACTTTATGTTGCATCTTCAGTAGATGCAAGTGAAGATAATACATTAATACCCAGAGTTAAAGTAAGAAAAAGGGAGGGGAAGAGTAGAAGGAGGGAAGGCTGGCAGTATACAGCTAGTCTGTGGGCTGGTTTGACTATGATCATTAGAATAGCTCTCCTATCAGGGAAAAAGGCCTCTGGGAAGTTTCAAGCTTCATTGAGGTGCTACTTCCATCACCTTGTGTATCTCTAATATGAATTAGACACAAGCAAGGGATGTTTTCTTCCTTCTATTTTTCCTTTTATCAAAATAGATTCTTTTCTCTAGAATATATCCTGATTATAGTTTCCCTTCCCTTTACTTCTCCCAGTTCCCCCCACCACTCCACCCCTCCAGATCCACTCCCTTTCTGTCTCTCATTAGGAAATAACTGGCTTCTAAGGGATAACAGCTAAACATGATAAATTAAAATAGAATAAGACTAAACAAAAAATATCATATCAAATCTGGACATGGCAACCCAACAGGATGAAAAGACTCCCAAGAGCAGGCACATGAGTCAGAGACACACTTATTGTCACACCCAGGACTTCCATAAAATACCAAGCTAAAAGCTATCATGTATGTGCAGAAGATCTGGTGCAAACACATGTAGGCCCTCAACTTGCTGCTTCAGTCTCTGAGCTCATATGAACCTTGCTTAGTTGATTCAGAGGGCCTTGTTATCCTGGTGCCTTTCATCCCCTCTGACTCTTACAATTTTTCAGCCTACTTTTCCAGGGGATTCCCTAAGCTCTGAGGAGAGGGATTTGATGGAGACCTCTCATCTAGACTTTCTGTGAGTAATGTCTAGCTGTGAGTCTCTGCACCCACTCCCATCTGCTACAGGAGGAACTTCTCTGATCGTGACTGGATAAGGCACTGATCTATGAGTATAGCAGAGTATCTTTAGGAGTCCTTTTATTGAATATTTTTTAGACCAATAATGATTTGTTTTTCACTAGGTCCTTGGGCTACCTGGTCTCTGGTTCTTGGTTACCAAAGCAGTGTTGGATATGGGTTTTGTCTTGTGGAGTGGGTCTTAAGCCAATCAGATGTAGGTTGGCTACTACCACAAGTTCTTTGCCACCATTTCTCTGGCATATTTTTTAGGCAGGACAGATTGTAGTTCAAAGGTTTTGTAGCTGGGTTGGTGTCCATGTTTCTTTTTTGGTAGCCTGCGAGTACCTTCCCACACCAAAGTGACTAGAACATAAGATTGAAGGCTCCATATAGGCAGCAGCTCCATTTCTCCATTTTCAGTGAGTTGTGTGGGTGTTGTCAACAATGGAGCCCTGTTGTCAGTTTGCAGAATGCAACCCTTTGTCTGAGCCCCAGCTGGTTGTTTGGGGATTTCCATGGGACCCCCTTTAGCCAACAACTCAGTCCCACCACGGGAAGCCTCACCAGGTTACAAGAGATGGCCAGTTGAGACTCATATCCCCCATTACTAGGAAACATCATTAGAATCACCTTCATATAATTCCAGGAAGTTTTTGTCTGTCCTGGGTTTCCTATCCCTCAAATGCCCTGCAGTTCCAGGCATCTGTCTGCAGCCTCTGCCTCCACCCTCCCTCATACCCTAGTTCCTGCCCACACTTGCCTCCAGTCTGCACATAAAATCTGCTCTATTTCCCCCTCCTAGGGAGATCCATGCATACCCCCACACCTCTTACATTACCTAACCTCTCTGGGTCTATGGAATGTAGCCTGGTTATCAATTACTTAATGGCTAATAACCACTTATAAATGAATACATACAGTACTTATCTTTTTGGGTCTGTGTTACCTAACTAGGATGCTTTTTTTTCTAGTTCCATCCATTTGCCTGCAAATTTCAAGATCTCATTTTTTTTAGCAGCTGAGTAATACTCCATTGTGTAAACACACATTTTCTTTATCTATACTTCTGTTAAGGAACATTTAGGCTATTTCCAGTTTCTGGCTATTAAGACTGAAGCTGAATTGAACATAGTTGAGCAATTGTCCTCATGGTAGGATGGAGCTTCCTTTGGGTAATGCCCAAGAGCGGTTGGGATAGCTATCAAGAGATAGCTCAGATCCCAATTTTTGGAGGAGTTCCATAGTTGTAGTGAAAGGGGAGCA